>JAJQOW010001719.1:0-36105 GCA_037975125.1 Latrodectus hesperus | reverse complement strand
TTGTGTTATTAAAAAAAGTACTAGATATTACACACATTCAGATTAAGAAATAGGTTAGTGTTAATGTTATTAATAGGAAATTACGTATAATTAGAGGACAACCTAATGGACCCAAGCGCAAATTTTCGAGGACATTAGTTTCGACTAAAAATGCTGCTCAGATTTCGAAGAAATCTGTGATTTAGAAAAAAACGTTATTTAGTATTATCAGCGATGAAAACAATTTGCTTTGTTAAAAACGCTGTTCTGAACAACGAAATCTACTTTTGATGAGTAAAAAAAAAATTGAATGAGTTAAGGAGCACTTGAAAGTTCCCTTAGTTACACTGTTTGTAAATATTGAAGTTGAAACTCTTTCATCCGCTTTCAATGCAGTTCGATAAGCAGCCTTTAGATAAAAGCGTAAAAATCGCAACAATGCATTTAACTATACTATAGTGCCACGAGAAGACCCTAATCGTCGGTCCCAAGAAGATTTTGACTATAATTCGCTGACTTGGCAATGTAAATAATGCGATTAATTTATCTGCTTCGCAAGCTTATCTTATTGAATATTTTAACTCTCATTTTTTTAAACTTACTTTTCTAAAACTTAGCATATTTTTCTCTTATAATATACTAGGTTTTTTCTAAAATCTTTTGTACATAAAACTGAGAAAATTTATTAAATTCTGTGTTATTTATAAATTTCCTCATTTATAAAAACTAAATTTTTTTCTCAAGTAAAGGAGTTATACTTTGAATCGAATTACAGATATTTGTTGTATAGGAAGCTTGCGTTACATCTTAGAATAATTTTTAATTTAAAAGATAGACAATCTACACTATAAATAAAACAATTCTAATTCTGCAATTTTATAATTGAAGTTTGTTAAAACAACTCCTTTGTGCAAAAATAAACTATTTTTAATTAAACATGACACAAATTTTAATTAAACTTTAAAAAAACAACTTGAGATAATAAATTTATAATTAAACCAAAGATAAAATATTGTTTTGTGATTTGATCCTAATAAACTGAAAAATAGGAGAAAAAAACTACTTGAAATAATAATCCAGACATTTGTCATGTAAACATGGTAAAATGATAATTTATAAATATTTTGTTTTGTATATTTAATGAAAAAAATTTATTTAATTTCACTTTAAATTTTTTACACATGGTATTTTATTCCCATTTATATTTATAATATTTTATTAAAATACAGAAATCAGAAGGAAATGTGATACTGAGTATCTTTATATAAATCATTTATACATATAGTTGAGAAAAATTATAAATTTATAAATTTTCTCATTTTTAAAAATTAAAAAAAAACTTATTTTTTTCAAATAAATGAATTGTACTGAACTGCAGATGTGTGTCATATCTTATAAGATAAATCACAAGCTAAATAAATTTAGAATCTTTAATTTAAAAAACAACGTACACACACTAAATATCTAAATATTTTATTCTGCACTTTTTAAATTGAAATTTATTTACATCCAAACTTATTAAAACAATTCATGTGTACAAAATTTTTTAAACAATTTTTAATTTGAATTGAAAATATTTTTAATTTGGCCTTTGGAGGGGGAAAAAACTTGAGATATTAATTTGTAATTAAACTATGATAAAATGTCAAAAAACAATTTATTTAGTAAAATTAAATTTTACAATGGCATTTTTCCCCTGTATGTTTATCTTTATTAAAAAACAGAAATCAGAAGAAAGTTTGATAATTGCTATCCATCTTTCTTTGGTACTTACGCATTATCCCATCGACCATATCTGTGAAAAACTAAATGTCGTTAATGATGCACCACATAAAATACAAATAAAGTTTTTACCTACTTGTATTTTATATGGTGCTGAGATATATGTAAACTACTCTTTCTTCATATTTCGAAAAATAATTATTAAAATTTGCAAAACTCAACGACTTATTCTTAAAGTGAAGAAGGTCTATACAGAATAATACACAAACACCCATTTTTTTAATCGCTTTTCTCTCGCACAAAAGAAATTATAAGAATGTAAATAACATCATTTAAATCACATCGTGTTGTAGGAAACTTTACACTGAATTAGGCATTATTAATATAATTCAGCATTAATTACGTTTAAATTAATTAGAAATGTGTTAATCAAAATTCTAAACTGAAACAAAACCAAAGTTTTAATTAAGGAAAAGATCAACATCCAGATAAAAGTTATTTTTCCAATTTCGGACACCTGTTCTCAATTCAACCGCAAACGTTAATTTGGCGGCGAAACAGAATGCAAAGTTTATTCGATAGGTAACAGTTATTTATTTATCCACACAATACATTTTTGTAACTATGCATAACACTCAATGATTCATAATTGATAGGTTTTGATAACATTTGTATTTATTTTAACAACATAACTATATGTATATTTTTAAACAATATCTTACAACTGATATTTAAGTTCACAATACAAAATTTTACACTATATAAAAATGAAAAAATCAAAGCTTAGTTTCAAAATGAAATGTATTAATATAGAAATTCATAGTTTATATAATCTGTTTTCGAAACAATTGTTTAATTGTACATTCTCTAGGAGATTATGTTAATGTTTTCAGAACCTGAGGCAAATTTTCTCACACCGTTGATTATTTAAATAATTTGTTTGAATAACTGTATGCCACATAATGCGTTCACATTAACAACTATTTTGCCCTTTGACTTTAAAAAGCAGTTATATTTAAACTATTAAGTTAATCAAATTTCCAATTTCTTCATCAATAGATTTCTAAATGGATTTTAAACAATATAAAGCGGATTCTTAATTTTCATAAATTGGCACTCGTGAGTTATGCAATACAATTCACTACCTCATTATATTTTTATTATATTACCACAAATTTGCCATGAAAATTAGTGGAAATTATTGACACGGAATCTTTTCTGGAGAATATAAGCAACAAAGCGCACAATATTTCCTCCTAACAATTATTCACTTACTGGTGAGAATATTAGTTCAAATAGAATTTATATGATTTTATAGAATTTACAATATAGATTACAGAATTAGCAACTGGGATATATATTTCAAAACTATCTAAATCTGGTTTACCAGCAATTAAAAAAAACAGTTTTCGAAAAGATAATAAACTCAGGAAGCAATAGCCAGATCTTTTAATTGAATATTAAATTAAACACAAGAGCAAAACAATTAAAACAATATTAAAAACAAAGCATTATCTTCAGAGGAATTAAACTTCTAACTTGATTTCATTTCAATACACACATTAACAGAGATACTTGGGCACCAAGTAGTAAACAACCTAATGGCCTACGAGATTGTTGCAATTTTAATATCTACCGGGTTCACAATTAGTAAACTGCATATTCAGTCGCGAGGAAACCAAACTCCTGAACACCACTGCAGTGAATATAATTAACAAAGCTTTCAAAGAAAAGGAAAACTAATACTATAGATGAGAAAGCCGGAAAAAAACGAAACTTCCATCTGTTGTTGCTCAAAAATGCCTGGCATCGAACCTGGGAACTTCCTTTTAAAAAAGTTACAGTAAGCACAACTAACAAAACTTCTATGGATTCTACGAAGTTAAAAGACTAAATATGCACATTACAGAAGAGCCATTTACAAAGAATAGGAGGTTCGAGAACTGCAAGAACCAATTAATTAAAAAAGAAAAATAATCAGCATCTGAATATTAGAAAAGAAAAATGCATTAAGATGAGGCTATGTTACGTAAGGCTATCGTCACTGCCCCCCATACTTCCCACACACTTAGTTTTAAACATTTGTAGAGTTCATAATTACATCAACAAAATAATGTGTACTAAAAGTGGAGTAAAATAGGCATTTGTTGATTGCACATTTTTGATTTATTTGTCACACCTCAATCATTTTTTTTTCATGGAACGGCTAATTTTTTTTATACATCGGTAATATATGTATAGTATCACAATAAATAATTTAATGATAAAATATATAAACTTGAAATATTTAATTTTAAAATAAAATTTAAATAACATTTTTGTTTTAGAATTTCATGAAGTGTAGAAAATTCTGACATTCTGATTTCGTTGTAATGAAGTTAATATTTTGTGTTTTATATAATATCAAATGAAATGTTGTTCAGTTTTTCGAAATTCTACAAAATTGATTTCGGTAGAATATTTTAGTCATATATTCCTCTAGCTTTAATTTTCATTGTTTCACTGTGATGATAGATATTCATATTTCTGGCCACATAATGAAAATAAAACAAATATTTGCGCTCGAAATGGGCGTGTGTTATTGGTTTATTTAATCATTCTTTGTAACAACAGCTTCTTTGAATGTCGACAATCAATGGCAATGTAAATTGTTTTTAATAAGTTGAAATATATAAAAATAAGCAAAATTATGTCTGAACAATCAGGCAAAATCAGGTCTGTGGTGTGGATCGCCCATCACATATACACAGCTCGCTGTTTTGTTATATGATCAAAACGTTTTTGTTTGAATCAATGTAGAAGCTCGCATTGCCATGAATTAATTCGCCTCTCTTCTGCTCTTTTTTTCTCCAATGATTTCGGGTAAAAGAATAGTCATGTACCGCGTAGATTTAAACATTTTGTGTAGTTGTAACGAGACTATTACAAAATGTAATAATGTGGTGGAAATACGTAACCGTTTTAATGTGCTTCTTCTGCAAACAATTTTTCCTGGATTTTTCTCATCTTAGAAAACTCACACAATCGGTTTTTGTTTTGTTTTAAGCTCATTTACATAGATCCAAGATTCATCTTTAACGTTACACAATCTTTGAGGCCTATTAAACGTGTCTTTTCTCAACATTTGTTTACACCAAACGAAATATTTTTTAAAGGCTAATGTTCATATACATTTTTAATATATATCATATTAATTCACATAAATGCCTCAGCCTCATATTCCACAGAGGACTGTCTTATTTTATAAACACTTCACACTACATATATTTGGTTCGAATTTATTTGAGAATCTCATAACACACGACATTTAAGGAAAAGATTGTTGATATAATGGCAATTTAATTGCTTTATAACTGATTGGAATTCATTAATTTATAAATTAGTTTTTAATCATTGGGTTTTTTTTTTTTCACTTGCGATAATATTATTACTTGAATTCACCGGGACATATAATAAAATGACATTATTTGGATGAGAATGTCCCAAGATAAGATCCTTATAACTGTTCAACAATGGAAAATAGAACTTCCATTGTTTCCAGATGTAGATTTTCTACATATAGTATACACGTAACAACATTTGTAGATTTTCCATGTTTCGTGCTTCGAGAATATAGCTCACAATCAATAAAAAAACTTCATGAAAAGCGGATGTTCAGATGTTTAATAATAGCGTTTGGGATTGAACCTTCCACTGTGCACGATGTTAAGATACTGTAAATTACCAGGACACAGAGGCCTTAAACCAAGCAATGCATTAAAACTGAATTGAATGCAATATCATACATATTTCTATTATGCAGAATTTTTCATAGTAAAATAATCAGTGAAATATAAACAGATTTTAAATAACGATTTTTTTACTAGTTGCAGTCTTTATCTTGAATATTATAAGATTCAATAAAAAATTCAAATAACAAATTTATTATAAATTTATCGCTATTCTTCTTAGCTTCATACTATTTTGAACTCTTAATTGATCCACTCCATATCTATTGCTTATATTAAATATAAAAGAATTTCGTAAACAAAGCCTTAAAACACACAAAGGCATCCAACATAACTCAATATTCACTGCATACACCTTTCTAGAAAAATTAGAGAGGGTGACCAAATAGTTAACCTTCGATTCAACACTAGCAAGGCTCGAATCCCACCTCGGGCATGGATGTTTGAAGTAGTTCGACTTTAATCCACTTTAAACTTTACAACACGGTTTAATCAGACAAAGGTTACATCAGGTTCAATCTCGTGTTCAAAAATTGTTCGTTGAATAACAAATTTATAAAAAAAACATGTGACAAATGACTTACAATTGCCTTCGACTGTTAAGCTGTGTAATTCGAAATGCCGAGTATCTATTTTCCTGGCTGTCATAATCGTATTCTTCAGAGTGAAAATTTCTGTTTGATCTCAGACATTAATTAGGAAAGTGGATGTAACGCTTCAGCTTTCAACATTTAAATTTATCGGTTTGAATGCCTGAGGATTTTCAAAATTATCTTCCTTATAACACAGGACCCACTGTTTAAGAGAAATCATCTTAGAAAACAATTTGTGATGCCTCTTCGAAAAGACAAAACTTCTTTCAGTTGTCTGCTGGGCTGTTCACATCGGGGTGTAAAATTTCCATTATATTGTCACTTTGCAGATAAAAAAGTAAGAAGTAAAAATTCCAATACTTTTGACGCCAAGCATTACTAAGATAATGAAAGATCTTTTAAATGGATTGTAGTGGTCCAGTAATTATGCACCACTCTTCAAAGTGAAAAGTTCAATCTTAGTAATTGTTAAATATTTGGAACTTTTCTCGCCTTTGTTTTCTGTATTCATTTAGGTCAAAGTGAGTGCTTGAGAGTATTCCGGAACTTATCCTTGATGACACATATATAAATCAGCTCTCCAGAATAAATGTACAACTGAAGTTCAGATGCTCAAAGAAAGCCCTTGTCTATTGTCCTATGAGTTACAATATGTATTTTAGATCAGTCTTAAAATGTCCTGTTATATAAAGAAAGCTGATAATAGGAGGCTAAGATTGCACAACAGGAAAAAAAAAGATCTTGAATGGATGGGAAAAAAGTAAATTCAAAGCACTTCGTATTTAGCATAAATTTTCAAATATTTTTTTGATTATGGCTTAACCATTATTATTAATCAAAAGCTTCTAGTATATTTACCAATAAAAATAATACTGCAATAAAAGAACCGCCTTTAAAAAAGTTCGAAGGGATTTATTCCAATGACAGTTTTACAAAATGCTACACAAGAAAGCGACCAAGAATCGCTACGGTGTATATGTTAATGTACAATGATTGGTTATACTAATTTTTTTATCGTATGTAAAATCTTCATTACTAAGACTGTTTTCGAATGGTTAAAATTTGAAGTGTTTACTCTTGAATGAATAAGTTAGATCATTTCGGAATAAAAATCCCCCATAAATATACATTTATACATTATTTATATAATACTCACACGCGAGTAATATAATAATGTACATTATTCATAAAATAATATAAATATTTTTATTAAAAAAAGATAATTTGAGTAACGTTACAATCACGTTTGTTTGAGCCAATAAGTATTTTCAAAATTTGTATTTACATTCAGTTTAATTGACACAGCTTTAATCTTAAGTAAACTATAATACTTTGCATATGAAAGCAGCAGCATCAATCTTTTTCGATCTTATGCGTGAAAAAAAATCGTTTTTCAGAATCTGAGATTTTTAACAAGGCCGGGAGGAAATAAAGGATGCACACATCTACGTCTTTACATTTGAAAGTTTATATAAATAAAACATTAAACTGTAATTATAAATGGTAAACAGTGTTGAATAATAATACACGAATAGATTTCGTCATGAGATAAAGGAATCTATAATGTCGTTTGTTTTGTCGTTCAACGGTGATTTTTTGCACACCAGGGCTAACTAGGCTGGGACCTACGGTTTAAAGTGGACTCGGAACTGCTTCAAACACATCCATGCCCAAGGTGGGATTCGAACCCACGAACTGTTGAAATGAAGGCAAGAGCGCTAACCACTAAATCTATAACGTCAATGACTGTTTTCAACAAATGTAATCGAATTATAAAAAATAAATCCTTATCCTCACTTGAAACATAAATTTGCGTGAAATTACTCAAGAATTACTTTGCAATTAAATTTTCAGCATTAAAAGTTCTTTATGAAATATTTGGAGGTTTTTTGCAAAAGCAATGTGATCCTGTAATTAGTTATAAATGGAAAATAATTATAAAAATAACGCAATTCAATATGTAAAATTATTTCGAAAAACGATTATCATGTTTCCAATAGAATCTAAATTAGATATTAAACAGAATAAATTTTATTTTTCATAATTTATTAAAATATTACCAGTAAATCAATAATTCGGAAACGGTATTTATTTTGAGTTAAAAACTGGATAAAGTTTTACATAAGAAATGTATATTTCACTTAAATAAAAGACGTAATAAAATGAAATAGAGAGAAGCGAAGTTTTCCCATAAAATAGAGTTAAAAATTTCAGTACAAAAATTGCCTTACTGCGAGATCCTGAGGATGTTGGTCTCTAAATATCCATATTTTTCATTTAAAAATTAATTTATTCTAGACCTGCAGTTTAAGGTGGATTCTGAATAACTACAAATATCCTTAACCAAGATGGGATTCGAATTCACGAGCTCTTGCATCGAAGACGAGAACTGGAGATCCAGTACCGTAAATATTTTTTTATTCACCTAGCAATTGAGCAGAGATGAAAGTCTTAAAAAGGAGTAAAAAAATGTTTATGTTCTTGAAGAGAACGAAAGTCCGAAATTGTACGGATCACAAAATAACTACACAATAAGTTCAAATCACTGTTAATTACGATTTAAATTAATTTCTGATACTGATAATAACATATAAAAATGAAGCATAGCTTATACAGGGATGGGAACATTTGTGCTTTACAAAAGGAAACTAATAAAATAAATAAAAAATACACGTAGAAATTTTTTGTGGGTGTTTCATACTTAAATTTAGTAAAAATTATTACATAACATACAATTTTAATCAAAATATTAAAATATTAATTTAATGAAAATATAGTTGTTTCGAACGGCGCAAAAAATAGCTCATATAAGTGATGAGACACCATTCGATATGCAACAAAAATCATCTGACATAAGCAATAAAAATATTTTTTGGGTGTTTTTATTTTAACTCAAAAGCAGTTGGCAATCATTTATAAAATCGACTGCAGTACTTCTCTCCACATTGTTTTCGAATTTTTGTGTTATTGAGCTGTGTGCAGCCATGAATGCTAAACAAAAACAAATTTCGCCTGAAATTCAAAACTTAGTTACTCATTTGCATATTAAAAGTGGAAAATCTATTAGAGAAACTGCTGAAACAGTTAACTTGAGTCATTCAACAGTTTTCAATAACATTAAACGATATAAAAAGAACCATGTGATTCAGAATAAAAGAAGACATGGCCGACCATCAAAGCTATCCAATGGAATAAAGCGAATTGTCGTTCGAATTATCAAAAAAATCCAAGAATGAGTGCTCCTAAAGTTGCTGCTGATTTACAAGTATTATATTGGAGTAATTTTTAATCCTGAGACTATTAGAAGAGTAATTCGATCTGCTGGATATCACGGTAGAGTAGCCAGGAAAAAATTCTTCGTAAGTGAAAAGAATAGAAAACTCAGGCTTTCACAAAATCCAGCATAAATAAAAATTCTGATTATAGGAATAAAGTTATATTTGCTGATGAGAGTAAATTTAATATATTTAGTTCTGACGCTGGAGAATCTCCTGGTGTGGAGAAAAGCGAGGGATGAATTTCGTAAACAGAACTTGGTGGCAACAGTAAAACATGGAGGAAGAGGAGGTTTTATTTGTTTTGTCGCTCAACGGTCATTTTTTGCACACGAGGGCTAATTAGACCGGGACTTACGGTTTAAAGTGGATTCGACCACTACAAACATCCATGCCCAAGGTGGGATTCGAACCCACGAACTGTTGAACCGAAGGCAAGAGCGCTAACCATTCGGCTGCCAGCTCGGCGGAGGAGGAGGAGTTATGGTATGGGGGTGTATGTCGTCCGCTGGACGTAATCTTGCTTTTATTGACAGTAAAATGGATCAGTACAAGTATATTGACATTCTAAAACAAAATTTGAAATCTTCAGCACGAAAATTGAATCTTCATAACGATTTTAAATTCTACCAGGACAATAACCCCAAGCAAACTGATTTGAACATTAGACTCTAGCTGCTGTATCACTCTCCTGAAATAATAAAAACACCACCACAATCTCCAGACTTAAATTCCATAGGGAGCATTTGGCAAGAATATGAATCAAGAATTCGCAAACACACCATTTCTTCAAAACATCAATTAAAAATAATGCTTCAAGAAGAATGGAGTAAAAATCACTCCAGAAATCACTAAAAAATTATTCAAATCCATCCCAAGAAGATTAAATCATGTTTTAAGAGTTAAAAGAATCCAGCAAAGTATTAAAGCCTTTTAAAAAGTAAAATTTTGAATAAATATTTGGTGGAAAAATAAGTGTCCCATCACTTATGTGAGCTTTTTTTTTTTTTTTTTTTGCTCCGTACTAAGCAAATGTATTTTTATTTAATTAATATTTTAATATTTTGACAAGGTTGGTTGGTTTGGTTTGTTTGTCGCTCAACGGTCATTTTTTGCACACGAGGGCTAATTAGACCGGGACCTACGGTTTAAAGTGGATTCCGAATCACTACAAACATCCATGCCCAAGGTGGGATTCGAACCCACGAACTGTTGAACCGAAGGCAAGAGCGCTAACCATTCGGCTGCCAGCTCGGCTAATATTTTAACAAAATTTATGTTATGTAATAATTGTTACTAAATTTAAGTATGAAACACTCTTACAAAAATTTTTTACATGCATTATTAATTAATATTATTACAGTTTCCTTTTGTAAAGCACAAGTGTTCCATCACTTTTGTGAGACACTGTATTTCAAGTTAAATGCCAACATCCAAGTTTATGATTCACTTTACTCCAAGAAGCAGTCTCATTTCAATCCGGAAAGATTTTCATTTACATAGACTCAATATATATAAACACATACACTTAATAAAATAAATCAAATTCTAAAATCAGATTTGAAAATAATGAAATAATTCTTAAAATCAGTTAAGAAGAAAGAAAATATATTTTTTATATTTACTAATATTTCGCCAAATTAAATGCGACATCATAATTTTTTTCAATTAAGCAATTGAAAACTATAACGAAAAATAAAAGTTTTAATTAAAAATTAAAGTTGTTACTAAATTATTTCTGTTATCAGCATTCGCACTTCCAGACTAATAAAAATGCACCAATCACAGAGCATGCGGCTACAAAGAACTCGAAATGTAGAAGTTTCTTCTGGAGGGGAAGGAAACGTTTAAAATTCGAATAAATAGAAAGGAAATTTTTATCACTTGATTTTAAATATACCGAGCAATGGCGCCCACCTTAAAAAACATCAGTGTAGCGCTACCTACTGCAGTGCCAACCGGGCAGTAAAACTAAATTTCGAACGTTAAAAAATTTCACTTTTTGTTTAAACTCGAATTTTAAATATACCGAGCAATGGCGCTCACCTTAAAAAAACATCAGTGTAGCGCTACCTACTGCAGTGCCAACCGGGCAGTAAAACTAAATTTCGAACGTTAACAAATTTCACATTTTGTTTAAACTGGAATTTTAATATACCGAGCAATGGCACCTACATAAAAAAATATCAGTACGCGGCACATTCTAACACTAACATGCAATACACACAACTTAAAAATTCATATACTTACTTTCTTACTACCATCACGCTCTAAATAAAAAAAAACATAAGTTCAAAACATTCTCATCCATAGTTAATTATCGTTAGCAACACACAAACTCCAAAATTCGAATATTGAAACTCAATTATTAAATATTATTCTAAAATAGTTTCAAGGGTTACATACAAAACGCGCATGTCACGCGATCACGTTACCCAATAAAAAAAATAGGTCATACATACGTAATCCGAACCGTTAAACCAGTTTGACGAACTTATCGCACCACTTTATCGCCTGCTTGGCGCATTTTACCCTCCGTACCCATCTCTTCACTTTAGCGATTATACTTTAGATTATTAAATAAAAATGTTCAAAGATTCTTAAACATTAACTTTTTGAAATTGATTCTTGAACATAAACTTGAAGGAAATATTTGCGATCGAAAATACATGAAATAAAGTTAAAAACATATATTACCTCGATCAGTATTGACCTCGTAAAATCATTCTCAAATGAATACCAATGATTTCCATACACAACAACTATTAGAAAACTATCATTAAATTTATTATTCCGTATCCTATATTTTTGAGGAAAAGGTAGTGTGATACAACGAAACTTGACAGCTCAGCAGCAGAAATAATCGAAAGCACTCTAACATCTGCCGCTGCTGTTTGTACCAAAGAATATTCATTAATAGAGAGGTGCGTCATGCACCATAGTGCGCAAAAACTAAAATATTCCACCGCCCACACAGATATGTCAGAACAATCGACTGTATTTATGAAACAGAAGCAAAGATCTCCGCTAATCAACACAGCGGCATAATTAGAAATCTTTTCTTTTTTAACATTCATGAGGTTTGTTTTTAATTAACTTTTAATTAATAATGATGCACTTTTGCCCACAGAAATCTTATTACCTATGGAATCTTGTAACTTCTTAGAATTTTAAATATTCCAATCCAATAGTAAATACGTCTGATTTTCGGCTGGGTCAAATATAGAACCCACCACCTCCTATCATAATAATAACGCATTTCCCTACCAAAACGTCATCTAGAATTTATTCACTTCAGTTTAAAAGTGAAAAAGGTAACTAAAAATGTTTTTTCGTAATACTTCAAAAATTCAAAATTGTAAAAAATGGTAGGCATGCATCGTAAGGAATAAAAACTAATAAATCTCATAGAAGCCATCTTTATAGATATACATTAAAAAGGTATAAATTTAATACCATTTAAAAGTTTATGGCCCTATGATCGTATCTAGGATCAAAAGAAAGTATTCGTAACACTAAATACGGTAAACTTAACCAAATTATTTTGGTTTCTTTGTCCCTCAAAAGTCATTTTTGTACCCGGAGTCTAATAAAGCCAGGAACAACAGTTTAAAATGTATTCCGAATCACCATTACCATCCATGCGATTCGAACACACGAACTGTTGAACTAAAGACCAGAGCAGTAATCGTCCAGCTGCGAGTTACGTATACACCAAACCAGACGTCATAAGTGGTGTTTATTGTATTTTTTCAATCCGTACATATATATCTATTTGAAATCAAATATTTTAGTATCAATTTTTTTTAAATAGCACTATTAAATATTGTAATTGAAATTTGCCTATCGTATATAAATTTATGCATATACTGGATTGCATACAAATTCACGAAATTTGAGAAAAAAATAACTTACTTAAAGGATGTTCATGTAATTTATAATAATAAATGATTAACTGTCTTAAAGATTCTAAAAAAAATTCTGTCAGGAAAGTAAAATGAGGAAAAAACTTCAACTGTCTTTCGAGAAGCACATTTAATGTCCACGCTTAAAATATGAAAAAGAAAAGTTCGAAATTAAATAAAGGATATATAATTATTTTGCTGTTTCATTCATATAAGGGTAATCTGACAATTAAGATTCTTTTACTGAAATGCACGATATAACGATAATACGTTGTGTATAACATCTGTAAAACACAGGTAGCTATCAAAAATCTTCATTCCGCTTGGTCTACAGAATGTACAGCACTCTTGGTAGTAGAAGACTCCCAGTTCAAATCCTGCTGCTGTAGAGCAAAGATCCAGTTTATTTCTCTATTTACGAAGAATTTTGCTTACGAGTTACTGAATAAAATACACACTCGTGTGCAAACATTGGAAGAAAAAATCGACAGGGACTCCGAACAAAAATTAATATCCAAGATGGACACATAAGATTCAGCCCCACCACCAAATGAAGACTAAACTACTGACCACCCAGCTGGCTGAACCTGAGGTGGGATCTGCGTTTATATCTTTTATACACACGTTTAAATATACCGATGTGCGCGTGCATCTAATAAGTACATTATGTATTGCACATTATATGATTAATCTTCAGCAATGATGGGTATGTAATTCCATAAATATCCATATTAATACTTTAGTAGATGCGTCTTTCTTGTACCCGGATGATATAGCAGGTGTCTCGGTACCTAACCCAGACGAATTTCGCTACACAACTTTAAATGTTAACCATTAAATGTTAAATACATACAAGACTTTAAATGTTAACCAGTCAGTCAAGTGCTTATTAGCATCATAAATTCCGAAAGGCGTTGATACGGAGTAGCATTTTAAATTTGCCTTTCCATTGTAGATTTTTACACACTATGATCAGTTATACTGGAAGTTTTGTTTCACCAGATTGTCGTTCTCAACATTCTGTTTTATTTTCTTTTCTTTGCACACGAGGGCCAATTATCCCGAGATCAACAATTTAAATTGGATACCGAGCTTCTGAAAACATTGAAGAGTCGAACTCACAAACATATAAATCACAAGTCATTGTTAATTATATTCAAAGAATATATTTTATTAATTCTTCCTTCAGTATTCAATATATGCATGAGAAAATAATTTTTATGGAGCTTTCATTTTTCAATAAATGTCAATGGTCTACCAACATTTAACATCGAAAGCACAAAAATGAAATGTATCATCATTTGTCGATTAATGTATAGGTTTCGTTCTTTTACAAAACGTAATATTTAAAAATCGAAAAATATACAAAAAGTGAAAAGCCACGGTAATCATTACAATAGAAATTTTTACGATTCAAAATATTACAAATGAAATATTGAGTACTTTGTAGATCATTTATAAATATTTATTGATACTTCGTAGATTTCTATATAAAGGTAGTTATAAACTAATATTAATTTAAAAACATTTTAATTGGATTTCTTTGAAGATTATAATTTTATTTAAAATGATATAAAAATTCTTTCTCTTATAAGCTCAAAATATATTTAGTATCATTAAAGATATAAAAGAACATTTTTTAATTAATTATAGCACTTTTCAGTTAAATCTATTATGCAATCAATATAGCAATCAGCTATTCTAGTGTGAAATGCCACATAAGTTTTTTTGTATAAACTTTAATTTTGAATCATAAGTTTGGGACAACATTGATCGTAATGTAACGAGTTAAGGTTTACTGAAGTATGGTTAGTTAAATTCAAAAACTAATGTTTACTGAAGTCTATGAAAACTAATGTTTACCGAAGTTATAGTTAGTGCAACATCGCCAATAGCCGTTATCTAGAATTACATATCAATAAATTTAGTTCGTTTAGATAAGCGTATGCTTATACCCTAAGATTACACTATGAACCAACCTGACTAAATTGGGCTTACAGTCATAATTTTTTTTATAAATTGTTTTTAGATACCAAAAAATTGCCTTTGCAAATAAACACCATTTGCTTATGGAGTAAAATTGGAATGAAAAAATAACAGTCAAACAGTAAAGATCCGAAAACTACTAATTTTATTCAATTTTCCAAATTTTAAACTACACAAGATTGAAAACTTAATTGTAATTTCTTTCGTATAAACACAGACAAGTTATAATCAATATCTCATTCGATATCTTCGCATTTTTAACGACACGAATGTTAAATTTACTAGTTAAATAGAATGAAATTAGTAATTTTTACGAATTCAAATATACAGAGTTTTAAATTTATAGAATAACGTTATTATGAAAGTAAAGACTTTCATATCAAATGATATCTGGAATTTATAATTTTTGCAAAGCACATTTTTACATAAAATACAGTTAATATTACATTTACAAATGCAATTCTGAATTGAAGCAATCACGAAATCCAATTTTATGTAAAGCTATTATTGCTGCGATCCTTTATTTTATGTATTTTCACTTGTGGATATTAATCAAATAAAAGAAATTATACTGATTTCAAAAATGAAATTAAACACACTATAAATAATAACATACTGAAATGACATGAGAATACAATTAATAATTCATTAATTAAGAAAGAAGTTACAATTGTCTACCCTGTACAAAGCTCTCTTCAAAATATTGCATTTTTCGAAGAACAAAACTTGTTTGCAATTTTTATGAAAACAAGATATTTATATACATAATAGAGTGTTAGAATGCATTCATTTTTTACTTTAACGATAAAAACGCATTTAAAATTTTTTCATCTATAAGTGAATTTAGTAAACTTATCTGTATTTAATATCATATATACATTTTGCAATTCTGTCTGAATAGCAAAATACTTAGCTGAAACTTCGTATTTTTAAGGTAAAATGTTAAGGTATTATTCAAACAATACATTTCTTTTGGTAATTAAATTGCTTTAAGCCAGTACTTAAATACTTTTTTACCTTAATACACATCAGAGTGAATAAGAGAAAAATACAATTTATAAATAATAGGTACTTAATATACAATATAATATATAAAGAGTCAAAAATACCTATCACTAATTTATTTATTGCTTTAAAATTATATGGCTGTAACTTTAACAGCGATAAAGAAAATGCATTTTATAAAATTGTACGCATATACGAAATTTTTTTTACTCGTATAAGTTCATTATTGAGGCTGATTAATATGCAAAATGTGTTACGTGAATTTATTCACACTCAAATATCTCAGATACATTATTTTGTCAATTTCATAGGATAATACATTTAAAATTAACTTTTCCAACAGTTATTTTAAATAATGCTATAAAATTATATATATGTTAAAAGATAAATTGGCAGAAAATAGTACTGTTCACTTTGAAAAATTATTTTTCACAAAATAACTAAGGCGGAAAATTTGAATTTTTAAATGAATTCAAACATTTTAATTCTTGTAAGCAAACATTAATAATTTATTTAATATTTATTGCATAAATATCAACATATCAAAAATGAATATGTACACGTGAAATTACAAACGGGAACATAACATATACAGGATGCATATTATTCTCGGGAACATATTCCATTTCCTCTAATTGGGAATTTCTCAATAAATCAATTAATGCGTATATATTTAATTGTAGATAGCCATTTAATCAAACTAATTTTGGTTGAAAAAGTTCAACAATGAGAAATCTCTGAGCAATGAGAGTTTAAGTAAAAAGAAAATATCATTTATGATCAAACGTATTGATAAGTTTTAAAATAAAATTTTCATTTTAAATACAATGCTTACCTTTTCACCATTCATTTTTATATCAAACGTGAATCCCCTAACTCTGATCTTAAAATATCACAGTTGGAAGTTTTTGTCATAAAATGAATCCACAAGCTTTTTAGAGTGTTTTCCCCGTTTCTTTGTTTGATTACAATCTTACGAGGTTGCCACAATGGCAGGGTTACCAGAGAAAGCAGAATGAAGCTTTACAAAACTCATTGCACACATTTATTCTTGGCGTCAATATAATGTCATCCTTTTTACAATGAACTCTATAACCTATAAAAGTCGCACACTAGGCAATTTCTATTTTTTAAATTTGTTTTCTTATGAGTATTCAAAAGGATATTTTGCTTGAAATTTCTTTCCAAAGGCATAAATTATTTCTTTTTCTCGTATTTTCTTACGGGTATTCAGATAACAAAGTTAAAAAATAATATTATTTTGAATCCTTGTGCTAAAAAATATTATAAGCTTGGTTTTTTCCATAATATTTTATTTTATTAATTTTTTTGCTCATTTTATATAAACAAGCTTCTTATTCTGCAGATAATATATTCACCATCAGATCGATAATTAATATACGAAAATTTCCTGCATACAGCTTGAAACGTTTTGATTTAAGCTTTTCTGATTCATATTTCATTTACTTACTATTTAATTTTGTCAAGAAATTAATTTAAAATATCACAAATAGATATAAAATGATATATTTTAAAATATCAATTTTTTAAATTTTACATTATTAAAAAATATAATATAGATATTACTATAGAATATGTAAAAAATGAGTTTATTTGTTTTAGTTTTTAAAAATGATGATAACACCAGTGATTTTATTTGTTATCCATAACTCAGTGAAGAAAAATTTGTAAAATAAAACTTAACATGATTTTCTATTCTTTGTGATTATTTCTATTGTTTGTTTGTTTGTCGCTCAACTGTCGTTTTCTGCACACGAGGGTTATTTAGACCAGGATCTACGGTTTAAAATGAATTCCGAACCACTACAAACATCCATGCCCAAGGTGGGATTCAAACCCACGAACCGAAGGCAAGAGCGCTAACCATTATGCTGCCAGCTCGGCTGTGATCACTTCTAATCATTATTCATGTGGATGTAACTTAAACATTGTAAATAGATAAATAACAAATGGAAATTACAGTTTTCTACATTCTTGATATTCTACAAGTAACCAATTATAGCATTTTTGGAACATTATTTTTAGAAATGAAATATATTTTTAAAGCGTATCAAAAATAAAATTAATTTCCTTTACGTTCAAACAATTATGTTATAAAATGTTATGGTATACAATTTAAAATTATGGTTTATTCACGTTTTGCTGGAAGAAACTGGTTTTCGATTTTATATTTATCATTTATTAGAACACTATGCTTGTAATTTATTAGAACATACAATTCGATTATGTTTTAGAGCTGCAAAATATTTCTTTCAAACTTTGAAATCAATGAACTCCCAATTATTAGAAATCTCCGAACATAGACTAGGGAATACTCAAAAATGTCATAAAGGAAATGACTCAAAAAATGAAAAAAATTTAAAACATGGAACATTTAGAACAAAAAAAAAATTTAAACAGAGAATAACTCTCATTAAAACGTATTTAATGAATGATAAGAATACATTTTCTGGATGTTTCAGAACAAGATGCAACGAACATCGCTTCAAAAAAGCATAAAACTATTGTTACTTTTATTAAAGATTTGAGATATTATGGAAAATTCTTTTTGGATAATGGGCCGCATTTACCAGTCTCTAGAGTAAAAACTCAGAAAACATTCAAACATCTTTTTTTGAAAAATATGTTAGCAACATCTATCTACCGTTAGAATTGGAATCGAATTCCGAATCTTTCACTCCCAAACATATTCCACTATTGTGTTACGAATAAAATCGAAATAATCAAATATAGTGTAATGCAAGTATAGCTTTTTAATAATAATTGCTTTCTGGATTATGGAAAGCTATTCACACATTTTAGGCTAAAAACTCAAACTAATTACCGATATACATGAAGAAAATAGTTGCGCATTTGCTTTTGCTTAATAGAAGCTGGATTTAAACATATAACCCTTCACTTTGAAGAACGACATTGAATCTTTGCCAATTGAACCTTAATTATTTTTTGACGAAATAAATGACTCCAAAGTCTTAGCTGTATGTTTAAAAAAAGAGGTGAAAAATAAATTAATTTATATCTGCTCATCAAAATTAATCAATGAGAATATTTAAAACGGTATTTGGAATTTTAGAAGAAATATTTAAAATTTATGTGACTGAATAAAACCTTAATACTTCGCAAATAATGTGGCATTATTAAGACATTAAAATCAAAATTTCTTGGTTGATTTATATTACTGAATAAAATTTTAAGTATTTCGCAATAACTGCATTATTATTTCATCGCATGACATTGAAATCAAAGTTGATTAGTTGGTTGATTATAATCAAAATTGTTTGGTTGAATCGGTTGACAAGATTATTTGGTTTATAGAAAATCGGTTGGTTGATCAGGAGTTTCGGTGCAAGAAGCATTACTATACTGTCTTTTACCATTAAAATTGATGGTATTTTATTTAACATACTTATCTGTATTTTTTAAAAAATATAGAAATCGAAACAAACTGACTTTTAGATAGTTTTATGTTTTGGTAGCGGCTTGGATTTTTGATATTTATAAAATTTTAAACCCCTTCATCGTAAAATATAGCGAAAATGATGTGTAAGAGCACAATTTTATTTTTGAGCAAGCTTAATAGAACACATAGGGCTAGAGTCCGAAAATAAAAGAAGTTTGAGTGCAACATGTATGCTTTATGCAGAATATTCTTACAACTTTTCTTGATTTACGCAGTGAAGTTTTATTTACAAGGTGTTTGTGAAACATTAACATCAAATTTGCAGTTATTTTATGAATCTCAATAAAACATTTGTTGTTATTTTATGGTTTTCGTGATGACTAATTTTGAAACTTTTATGGTCAGAGGGATGTCTGCTAGCTAGAAATATAAAATATTACTATAATTTTAGAAGCACTGTCAGCGTAGTCTTTACCGTCAAAGAACACATAACTAGCGATATTCTGTTAAAGTAAATAATGTCATTATTCGTAAGCAGTTTAATTAGTAGAAGATTTAAAAATGGATTGACTCAAAGTATTATTCACAGAAAATACCACTTACAAATGCAACTTTTCCAATTTAAATCGAAAATATGTTTTGTAAGTTTGTGTGTTTTAAGGATATTTAATGTCGCTACAATTGCAGAACTTTTTGGCAGAAAAAATAGAATTCAATTCATAGGATTTTTGTGGAAATACTGCGCACTGAAAATAAACTGCTGAAGCAACATTTGACTAGTTTTTCACCCATCTTCGAAGTTTCGAAAGTAGGCATTATATCTGTCTGTTTCATTCAAATGCTGCAAAATTATTGAATTAATGTATTTTATTTAATGTCGTCAAATAAGCTGAGGATGAAAATACGTGATTCATCTTAACTTTGGAGAGAATCTGATATGAATGCCATGTTGTGTTTGTGTGTGTAATAGGATATATTTTGGTTAGTCAGAAGATCTTTCATTTTCAATCAAAATGTAAATGGATATGATAACGGTCACAAAAACTTCGCAGCATATGAAGTTAACAATTAAGTTGTGTAACGGATAAATTGGGAGTAATTTAATTTTAAAATAATAATGAAATCAGGGATTTTTATTTCCAATGAGGATTCTTCCTGTAGGACAAGTAAATTTTAAATTGGGAAAAACCACGACCAATATTAGGAAAAAATAAAATATATATATATATAGTAGCCAGTAAACGATCACGTGATTGCTAATGGATCTTGAGGGCATATTCAGTTAGAAACGATAACTTAAGGCCACAAATTAACTGGGCACGTTTTTCATTTAATTTTATTAAAAGGATGTTTCTACGCGTCGGTTGATACACAACCACTGCATTTACACTTCTATCTTCCAAAAAAAAATTCTTATTTATTTGATAATAGATAATTGTGTTAGTAAGAATGTAATTCATGAATCATTTAAAAATTATATTACATAATTTTTTGTCAAGGATATGTAAGTCTCTAATGTGACATTTACTACCACAAATTTAATATTTTTGTGTTAAAGTTTTAATCGTTACCACCTTGTCTTGGTGAAATTGTTATTAAGAAGCATTATTGAAGAGGCAGGTTTTTATTATTACAGGAACAATTTTTGTGAGTGAAGATCAACCATGGCATCTGTAGCACTCTGCTTGATAGGAGAGCTCAACCAATAAAAAAGCCTTGAAAAACCAGTATACTGCACCTCAGAAGGGTAGAGTGTACTGGTCCTCATTCGTTGAGAATAGTGGTTCTAGATGACAGCGGTCAGTTTGAAATTCCTTAACCATATTTCATATAGTATGTTCATTTTTGAATTCCACAACAGGGGTGGTGTAACTCATACATTTGTTAAAAGGGACTATATATATATATATATATATATATATATACATATATATATATATATATATATTTGATGAATTATTCATGATAGACAAACTAAACTTTCACTCAATAAATCATGCCGCCTGTAATTTGGCCACTTTGTAAGAAAAAAATATTAAAACTATTCATTGTAAAAATCGCTATAAATATTATTTTGCATAATTGTTGTTGTGTGCCAGCTAGGCTGGCATTATGGGGTGCGCTGCTCCACTTTTTCAACAGAACCCTATTTTGGTGTGGAGTCCGACTTCTTCAGTACACATATGCTATAGGGACCCATTTATAGGGTAGGCAACCATTTACAACCTATTCATACAAGGAAAGGACAAGAACAAGATAGATAGAGAGAGAAAGTACATTCATCCCCGAGCCGGGATTCGAACCCAGGACCTCTCTGTCTGATGTCAGGCACGCTGACCACTAGAAAAGTTGAGCGGCATTTTTTTGTATAATTAACTAACAATATTAAGAGATATTACAATGAAAAGTATTATAGCAGTAAATATCTAATTTGGAACTTTGAAATATTGAAATCAAACTGTTGAATACCATCGAGAAATAAACTGGTATCCACCCATCTAATGGATGGGGAAATTCATTTGAGGGGTAAAAGAAAATACTTGCGATTTGGAAAAAAAGAAAATCCCAAAAGATTATATTATGTGTTTAATGTCAATTTTATGAAACGACATCATTACCATATTTACGAATAAACTGTGGAAAGTTAAAATATTTCCCATTGATAAATGTAACGTTGCTAGATATGATGCGGATAATGTATTTTTCAAATTATATGTTGAATAAGTGATGAGTGAGAGATCTTGATTAACAACAGATTGTGTCACACAGGTGGAAAAACACTCCTGCAAACACAAGAGGAAGTTCGCTAGGGGAAGAGATGAAGGAATTTATGACGTACCTTCCGGTTTGTTAGAGGGCACTCTTGTGCTTTTTCAGGCCTTTCGGATGTCTTTTGCATCAAATGACAACCTTGTTTATCAAGTTCTCTTATTGCAAACTGCCGTTCCAATATTCGGAGCTCACGGGTTGTCTAACTATGAAATCTTTTTATTTTTTTTTAAGAAATCACAAGAATTCATTTAAGCTTTCAGAATAACTTACAAAAAATATGTGTAGAAATCTGTACTTCTTAGGACATCGTTATTTTGATCAACTTAACCGAGAGCACTATTTTTTCCGAAATGAATGACTTCGTCAAACAAAAAGTTATTCATTAACTGTATTTTCTTCAATCAGCCTGCTTTCTATAATTTGTGATCGGCCTAAGAAGGGCTGGTTGGTCCCGAAGGCAAATCGCAGCTGACAGACAACTGGACGCATCTCAGTGCAACGGCTGTGGTGACAATGGTTGGAACAAGGAATTGGAGAACGTTTGCGAGGTGCTGGTGCAACCAAAGTGACGTCATCATGCATGGATAAATGTGGCTGACGGGAGTTGAAGGCGGCCACGCAAAACACGTCTACCGAAATTCTGCAGCATGTGTAAGACACCCTGAATGCTCACATATAGAGCTGAATCATTTGCCATTGATTGGCTGCTAATGACCTGTGCCAATGGCAGCCGTTAAGAAGACTGCTATTGACCCCATCGCATGGACGGCAACTTCTTGAATGGAGCAGGATTAGAGCGATGTGGACGACGGAGTGGCACAGGACCGTCTTTTCAAATGAGTCAAGCTTCTGTTTCTTCAGTGATAGTCACCGTGTAAGTGTGGCGCCCTTGTGGAGACTGGTCCAATACTGCAGCAATTGCGGAACACCCCACCACGTTATAATGCGTCATCATAGTTTGGAGCACCATTGCGTACGATTCCAGGTCATCTCTAGTTCGTATACACGCCACTATGACAACATAACGCTACATGGAGAATATGTTGCTGCAGGTGGCACTTCCCTACTTTCAGAGGTTGGCCAAAGCTATATATGAGGATAACGCACGACCGCACATTGCTTGCATCAGCCAACATGCTCTGCAAGGTGTACAGCTGGTTCCTGGCCACCGAGCTCGCCAGATTTCTGACCAATCGAACACGTTTGGGGTATGATTGGATGCCGTTTGCTGTCCTTGCCACTGCCTCTTCAGAAGACACATTTGGCAAAAGATTGACAGAAAACAGAGAGCCATTCCTCAGGACGATATCCGTACTCTTACTTACTCTGTTCCTAAACGAGTTGCCACGTGTATCACCGTCCACTGTGATCCTACAATCTGCTGACCCGACCCTGTTCTCATTCTTTTTTATGCATATCATTTCGAAATGCAGATTACTTATTGTTCTCTGCTGTCTATCTCTGTTTGCTAAGTTTCGTCATTTTCTGACAAATAGTTCTTGGTGCTGAATTTTCAATGTCAGGCATTGTAGTAAATAATCCCTTATTTCAGTTTAAAGAAGTCTTAACAATCTTCAAATATGATTTAAAGAAATAATCAATAATAAAATATATATATAAAGTATAATACTGGAACCATAAACAATAAAATAAATTTCACATGACTAGAGTACATTTAAAGTATTAATTTTCTATCGATAGCTGTGCGTCTCTTGTCTGATGTCTCACATCGGTAATTCAACAAATATAACATCAAGAGCTTAGACTAAGCATTGGTATTAACCTGTTAATACAACATACAACTTAACATCTTAATACAACCTACAACATGAAACTAAGTTTATAATTTTAGTTTGAATGTAAACTGTATAGATTAATATTTATTATCGAGTTGTTATGATAGTATATTTGATCAACAAAATGCTGAAAAACCGAATTTCGATGAAAATTTAACAATAATCTTAACAATAATAGTTATAGACATAATTTGTCATACATTTACATGGTTTAACGACATACACAGACCAATAAATTTGCAACTGCAAGATTTTTTTCTTAGAAATGATATCTTTTGCTTCTGAGTGTGAACCAATCCATAGTTGGAGCCACGGAGAATAACCTCAGAATATGAATAAGAAATTTTCGAATGAAATTAGTTTGGTTAATTTTGAATCTACACCATATAGATTTTGAAGTTTTATTTTGGGGAAACAAATCAGTATATAGTCTCTGTGAATACCTGTTTGATAATATATTTTCTTTCCAAAGAGAATTCTTATTGCAGCTTGATATTTTCAAAGCAAGCTTCTTGAAGAATATATCATTACATGATAAAGAACTGGATACACAATAAAGAATTTCATTTAAAAACTTCTAAATATCTATATATTATTTTGAGTTTCTCTTACAAAAATAATTTAATCTTTTTTTAATACAATTTAACAAATAATTTCACTACAGAATTTCCAATGCAAATTAATAATTATTAAGACTAATATGTTCCCCATTATGAAATTCTTATAAAGATAGGCATTCATGTTTGTACATTATTTGTAAAATGCATATTAAAGTCTTCCTAATTATTAATGCCCCCAAAGAATCATTTTGTTGAAATATCCTAGTGCTATGTACTATTAAATATGTTAGATATAAAAATTTTCTTTAAAGGTCTCTTTACCAATAATCTCAATCCAAAAATTATAACATAATTCAGAAAAGTAAGTAATAAAATGATAAAATAATGAACAACTTTTCCTGATTATATTCTTAGTTGACCGTTTCTTATCTGAGACATCAAAGCAGTTGGTGTCGTGCTCTACATTTGAAATGACTGATTTAGCAAGTCTCACTTCAATTCTCCATTTTTCCTGTCAATAATGTAAAATAATTTTCTATTCTAATCATTTTACAATAAGTAAACAATCTATTGCTTTCCAATGAATTCAAATCGTCAATCAAATTAATATTCAACAGATATCTAATAGCCTTTCCACTTAATATCTCATTCAAAACAACCCCTGTATAGAACAAATACATAAAGGACTAAAGTCTTTTAAAAAAATATTTTTTGTGTTTTCTGTATAAATTTTACCTCAAGAATTTCAAATTATTTCTTTATTTAATTTCAAAAGTCATCACATCGTAATAAATGTCTAATATTAGGAATCTTAAAAATATCAATGGAAATGATGATTCTAATTTTTAGCTGATACAACGATTGTTTCAAAATGAGAAAGTACATCTCGTACAAACAGTACATGTGAAATTTATTTTGCCACCATTATAAGAGGAATTCAAGTTAACCATAGTCGAAGAGACATTTTTATGGCAAATCAGATTGTATAAATGGATTAAAAACTATCGAAGCATGTTATGATAGGGAAGAATACAGAATATATTTTAATAAACAGTAAATAATTATGTAAATTGTATGTGTTATAAATTAGAATTTGTGTTACATTTAATTAAATTTTTTAGCTGCATTTATTGCAACAATGTAAAATATACTGCTTCGGAAGATTTCATGATTAGAAACATAAAAATGGGGAAGAACATTGAATTATTCATCAAATGGAATCATCCGGATAATCTTAAAAATATTCTCTTAGTTTAGATATTTTAAAATTTTTAGATATATTCTAAAAACATTTATGTCTTTCATATGTATGAATATTGTATGAATAATTACGTTAGCGTTGTTAAATTTGCTGCTTGGTGTGCTGAGAATGACCATACCTAATCACCAAGCAAGAGTAAATGTGTCCACTTCTGTAGAAAGACTAGCCTGCATAATGATCCAATGATTTACATCAACAGCACTCCAATACAAGTAGTCAATGAAATAAAATTCTTGGATGTTATCTTTGTCCAGGAATTAATCCTTTTTTGTATGTTTTATATTTGCGGAAGAAATGTGAGCGATCGCTTAATATCGTCAAGGTGTTATCAAATACATCTTGGGGTGCAGATTGCACATCGCTCCTTTGTGTTTATTAGTCATTGATTTTGTCCCGCATTGACTACGGAATTGTTGTTTATGGATCTGCAATATCTTCCGCTTTACGATGATTGGATACAGTCATCACTCTGTTTTATGGATATATTCGGGTGCATTTCGCACATCCCCCGTCCAGAGTCTAAATGCTGTTTGCCAACAACTGCCTTTAGAGCTGAGACGAATGCAGCAGTCTCTCAATTATTACATTAAGATCATGCCAACCCCTCATCATCCTATGTTTTCCATGGTTCCTAACACCTATCTTAAGAGAAAATGATGCTCGTCCAATGAGCATCCCACCTTTTCTCAGACGAGCCAAATTACATCTGTTGCTCACAGACCTATGTGACATTCGGATTGAGTCTATTGACCAATTTGCTCATCTGCTCTGGTATGACCCAATAAATACATTGATTAATACCTTTGCTCAGTATCGAAAATCGGACACAACACCTATTGTTTTTCAACAGCTATTCTCTTCTCATCGCTGTCAGTACCAATCCTATAAACTATAACCTGTATTCACAGATGGTTCTAAAACAGCAGGACAAGTGGGCTGTGGAGTTTTTATTAACAATACAGCTTTTAGTTACACCCTGCATTCATCCTGTTTCATCTTTACTGCTGAAGAAACAGCAATCTACCTCGCGCTTCAGCATGCGAATACAGATGATTATGTGTATATACTGACAGCATACCTTGAGAAACAATAGCGTCATCCTGTTGTGTCGAGAATTTTCAGAGCATTGGATTCCCTTGCTGGCAAGGGATACAAAATAATATTTTGCTGGATACCATGCCAACGTAGGTGTTGGTCTAAATGCTGGATACCAACCATACGTAGGTCTTAGTCTAAATGAAAGGACAGATGCAGCTGCAAAGACTGCAGCAGATCCAATTTTACCATCGGTTCCGCTCTCAGATGTGAGAAAGAGTATAAAAAGATTTGTTTGTTCTGTTTGGGAAGAATCATGGGACTTGCAGGTCAGAAACAAACTCCAAACCATATTCCCATCGCTCACCTCGTTATCAGTTTTACCATTACGAAGTGCTGATGTCTTCGAATTGGACACACCACGTTACACACACAGACATTTTTTCTTAAGTGAACTAAATTCATGGTATGAAATGTGTGATGAACCATTCTCTGTTTATCATTTTGTTTATCATTATTATCTCACATTTTAATTTCATGTCATGGTTTTAACCAACAACGTTTACACTTTTTTAATAAAACTGATTTTATAACTTTATTTAATATAATAGGGGATCCACACACCCCATAAAAACCTATTCTCTTTCTTGAGATCAATAGCTTTCACATACATTTTATCTAACTTACATTTTAAAATTATATGTATATTTGATTTTCCCTTTTTCGTATTTTATAATTAGATTTTAAAATATATGTACTGATTTTTGTTTTTTTTTTTAAATTTTAATTTTGCTTCAATTTTTTAAAGAAAAAATAATATAAAATAAATAAAATAAAAAATAAAGCTACAAATTCATAACCTTGGTGCAGCATGTCCATTTTTGGACCTTGCGCCATAAAACCCAACCAACCAACCTACCAACTTGTTCCTAACAATTTTTCTCAGTTTTGCTGAAAGTGGGAAATACAAACATTCTGGCAAATGTTGTAGAAGATAGCACAAGTATTCTCTAATACGATCCCAATAAATCGTCAATTGATAAAAAATAGTCAAATTTCTGCATTCAAATGCAAAAGTTGTACCAAATATTTTAGGAAGAAAACTAAAATTGTTTGAGTATCAAATTTTAATTATTTCTTCCAACATAATCATTCTAAAATATGATTAAATCATGAAAAGAGTAAATTATACATTATCAAACGAATTTTATTGTGACAATTATTAGTATTTACAAAACTATTCGGCTGCAAAAATGGCAACATAGATGGATATGTGATACTGTTTGTTATTTTTCAAGAAACAAGTTCTGTTAATTAGTTGATAATGAGTGATAAAAGTGCACTAATAGCATTTACACCATAATTCTGCTGTTTTATATTTTAAAATTTATGTGCGTTATTTAATGAATATATAAAAAAAATAAATGCAATAATCAGACATATTTGATACCGGAAAATTGAACGATGTTTTTAGCAGAAAGATTTCTATACTTCAGCTTCATGGGCTTGGGACTTTATTGGTTTTTGATAAACTGCAGAAACATGCATTTTTAATTTCCTTTTTCCTATAAATTAATTAAAAATCTTCTCTATTACATAACTCCTCTCTTTACTATTTATTTCAATTATAAGTTAATTGCAAATCTAATTCCATTTGTAATTAAATTATAGATCATTCATAATTCACTGATGTCAATGTCATAATGAACTTTCCACAACTTGGTAATAATATTAAAAATTAAATGGAAGCTTATATTTTGTTAACACTGTGCAATGCATCTTTGTCCAAAGATTTGAGGTAAGCCAGTAGACAATTTTTACTCTAAGGCGCACTTCCCGATAGTGCTGCTACACGCGAGCGGCATGTCGAAAAGTACCACACACTGAAGCGATGGAAGCAAGATCTTACGCATGCGCAGTACATCGGAGCGGATATTGTTTATATTTCTACTCTTCTGTTTTTGCGTTTACTTCTGTTTCGTTGTCTTCTGTGTTTGCCTGAGAACTTATATTGTCTCCAAATCGTTGACATTGTTATTAAATGTTAGAAGTTTGAAAAGAAAAGAAAAAATCTTAAAGAATATACTTTATTACAATTATGCATTTTTATTCCCTGTATTTTATAACATACACAATTAAATAATATTAATAATATAATACATTAGTTATAGGCTGTCCATCGCTTCATTTATATTAGCCAATTTATGATTAATGAACGTGTATGATTTTCATACAAACATTTGATAGGTTTATTTTTGTAACTGTAGTGTGCTATAAAAATATAGAATTAATAATACATGAAGCAGTAACAATGCTTTGATCCCTTCTTTATGAGCGTAAGCCACACACACACAGAGAGAGAGAGAGAGAGAGAATTATTTATCCTTTTCAATAAGAATAAGCGGAAAATTATTTGCATTTAAAAATAGTATATTGTTTATAGATTACATTTGGGCTTTATAAGTTATAATATCCAACTAATAAATATTTTAAAATGCTTACCACATTCACCTCAGTCATTGAAGACTACTCGCAACAAACAAGCCATGTTATTTAAAACATATGTACATAAGAAAAATTTAAAGATGTATTTTTGGACAATGAAATGAATGGATTTTTCTATTAACGATGCCATGAAATTGTTCCAAATGAATTATAGAATTATTTCTATAAATAAATACTGATATGGTTTTGGCTTTATCTAGTTACTAAATTATATTATTATATTTTGCCTAAATTATACTAAATTATTATATTTTGTCATGAATTATAAAATCCATTGTTGGGTTTAATATAATGCAAATAATAAGTGTTTGGGCATGAATTTTCAAAGAAGTATGCGAAATTTACCGATATTTAAAACTATTGAAAATTCTTATTCTTGCTCACAGATAAAAATAGTTAAATATCTATGAAAATGTGAATGCTCATGATATTTTTCATTTCTTAATACATTCGGCAAAAATAACAATTATTTCAGGCGAACACAAAAAAACAGGATATTATTACAGTTGGTTTAGTGATCTAATATAGCAACTAAATTTAACTAATTTGCTCCATAACTAACATAAAATATAGTTAAATGTGAATCTATATGTACTTGTACATATGTTAAAGTGAGATATATATTTAAGATATACTAGAAATCACAATTAATTTAAAATAATGAAATTAAATTTTGAACACTTTTAATGTTTTTAGGATATTTTAAAAGAGTAAGTTAAATATTTGCACATAAGTCATCGTTGTCTTATAAAATTACTGTCCACTGTATATGAGAAGCCCACCAGGAAAACAAATATGCAGTGAATGAGTAAAGAAAATTTAATGTTGCCGTTTTGTTTATATATATTGCAATTATTGATTTCGAATTCTATTTACGAAATTTTTAAAAATTTAAATCGTCCTTGCCAATTTAAACTAACTATAAAGTGAATGTTTGTCTAGTTTTTTTCATTTTGCTATTTCTTCTATTCTATTGACAACATGTTAAAGGTTTGAATTAATAGAAAACTGCTTCTCTTAAACCGATGCTTTGGTCTTTGTATAAGAAATCATTTTGTTAACCAAATGAACTTCGATACTATTCTCAGGCATTCGATGGTGAACTTCGCCTTGTTTGCTGCTTTGACGACGTCGGATTTATAGCGCCTTCTCAATACGATGTGACGCAAATAATACGTCATCTGACGCCATAAACCCAATAAGAATTTTAATGAAGTGTCGTAGTCATAATCTCATCTGAAACGAAAGAAATAACCACTGAAACTAGTTGGATATTAACGAACTCCCATTGATGAACTTTGTGACTTTCTTTCATCGCCAAGCAATTTTAACGCTGTTGCTACCTAAAAAAATATTACGCAAATATGGCGAGAAACATAAGAAAAAATCAAATCTGGAAACAGCAAAAAAAATCCAAAAAAAACAATAAAAATTCAAATGGTTAACAACAAAAGGAAAACCAGAAACACTGTAATTAAAACAAAGGATGGCAGATTTGGCGAGAAATCTCTTGGGTATTTGTGGTTGGGGAATCACGTTTATATTGTACTTCGCTGAATTTTTCCATATAGTCTGCGCAATATCTTATTTCTTGTTATTTTATTTTTAGATTTTAAATCAATGTTAACATATTTCTCGTATGTATGCTGTATATGTGAGCAAAAATTAAAAGCATTGGACAACTATCATTAATAGTAATAGCTCTTGATTGAATTAAGAAAAGCATTTATAAGTTGTACAACCAAAATTCGAATTATTACTTATAAGTTGCTCCTCATCAAGAAATATAGTTTCCTCTTTTTTAGTTAAAATGTTTTAACAGATTTATGATTCAAATTATTTTACACAGAAATATTGTTATTTTATATTTTCAAATTAAAATATTGATCGCTACTGCATCTAGAAATATCAGTGTTAATTTTATTGAAATATTAATGTTAATTTTGTTTGTTGTTAATTTTAACATTGAACAGCTATCATTCATAGTAATAACTCTGGACTGAATTAAGAAAAGCATTCATAAGTTGTACAACCAAAATTCGAATTATTACTTATAAATTGCTCTTTATCAAGAGATATAGTTTCCTCAGTGTGTTTTTGTTAAAATTTTTCAATAGTTTTATGATTCAAAATATTTTACATAGAAATATTGTTCTTTTATTTTTAAATCGAAACATTGATCTTTATTGCATCTTGAAATATCAATGCTAATTTTGTGAATTATATAGTAGTAAAATATATGAACAGAATTGTGTTGTTTGTAACTTATAAGAATTATAGACAGTTTAGGAAAATTTTCTTAAAAAAAGTCAGTTGGTCTGTAAACAGTTCGACATTTTTAATGCATTCAATAAATGCAACTATACATTTTATTACTATACAACGAAACTTGAAAAAGAAATCATGCATTGTGTGTGCTGATATTGCAATTTCAATAGTTAAGTGATGAATGTAACAAGTTCGCATCCGCTATTAATGCTGATTAACTATTTTTCTTTTGAATCAATTTAAATATGAACACTTACTTTCCAAACACTATTAGTTTAATAAACAAAGGAGTTCTCATACATGATTCATTTAAAATATTTGCTAGTCCACCCCAAAATGCTTCCATTCATGTAATACATAAACATATGTTGACAATCGCAACTTTTTAGTTTAAAAATGATTCAGTTTTCATTTTTCTGAAACGAATGAAAGAAATCTAAATGTTTATTCCATGTTTCAACTCCAGTTCAAATGAAAGGAAATAATATTTCAAACCGATTGTTACCATTTATATATAACGCAGTCAGAAATTCCATAATTTTATATTTCATTTTCAACTGGCATTAGGGTTATAATAAAATTCAAAATCTTTATATTTTATTTTGATTTTTAAAAGGCCAACATTATATTTGAAATTTAACTATTCTATCGTGCGTTTTTTCCCTTTGTTCAGTGTGAAATTAACACTCTCTAATTTTTTGTTAGGTGAAAATATTACTTCTTTGATAATAATGGCATTTTAATAATATATAATGATAGCATCCCTTTTTGAGTAATAATTTCGTACCTTAAAGGAAGAACTATTTTGAAAACTTTTAATTTCTAATGCTAATTGATATTTGTTTTCTTCTGTTTTAAATATAGTTTTATAAATTGAAACCTAGAACAAAAGTAGCAGTTATTAAATGGTTATAATATTAAGAGAGAACAAGGATAATTAATGCATTATATATATATACACACTACTGGCCATTAAAATTGCTACACCAAGAAGGAATGCAAATAACAGAACGATATTTATTGGACACATACATTATAGTGGAAAGAACAAGTGATTAGATTTACAGGAAATTAGGATGTATAGATCTTGAGAAATCAGTACCCAGAGCAGCCACCTCTGGCTTCAATAACAGCATTTATCCGCCTAGGCATGGAGTCAAACAGAGATTGTATGGCATGTACGGGGATCTCAGTCCATGCAGCTTCAACACTATGCCACAGTTCATCGACAGTAGTGGATGGTGAGTGATGGCGTACCAATCGCTCGGCAACCATTGACCACACGTTCTCAATTGGTGACAGATAAGGAGAACGTGCTGGCCAGGGTAACAGTCGAACCTGTTCTGTATCAAGGAAGTTCAGAACAGTACGGGCAACATGTGGTCGTGCATTATCCTGTTGAAACAAAGCATTAGGGAGGATTCGAATATAGGGCAGAGCCACGGGCCTTAACACATCGGAAATGTAACGGTTGCTGTTCAAAGTGCCGGTAATGCGAACAAGAGGTGATCGAGACGTGTATCCAATGGCACCCCATACCATCACTCCAGCAGATGGGCCAGTATGGCGATGTCCAATGCAAGCTGGCAATGCGCGTTTTCCACGATGCCTCCAAACACGGATGTGGCCATCATGGTCCTGTATACAGAACCGAGATTCATCTGTAAAGATGACGTGATGCCATTCCCGCGTCCAGGTTCGTCGCTAATCACACCATTGAAGTCGCTCCTGTCTGTGACGCAGCGTCAATGGTAGCCGAAGCCATGGTCGCCGTGCAGACAATCCATGCTGCTGCAAACGTCGTCGAACTGTTCGAGCAGAAACTTGTTGCCTTGCAAATGACTCCATTTCTCGACTCAGGGTTCGTGACGTGGCTGTACGATCCCTTGTGACCATGCGGATAAGATGTCTGTCTTCTCTGCTGTTAGTGATGGGGGTTCGCTGAGATCCTGCATGACGTTCCGTATGATTGTCTTGAACCCATCGATTCCATATTCTGCTAACAGTCATGGGGTCTCGACCGACGCGAGCAGCAATATTGCGGTACGATAAACCGCAATCCCGGTAGGCTATAATCCTTCCTCGATCATAGTCAGACACGTGCTGATAGGCATTTTTTTCTTCTTACACGAGGCATTACAACAACTTTCTTTGCCGAAAACAACGTTGAAACGGAAATTGAGTATGAGAAAACTGCTGTCAAATCTCTGGTTTTATACACATTGTAGATGTCGCTACTGTCGCCTGCTTTGTATGAATGCGCTGAAAATCTAATCATTTGCATATCACAGCAAGTTCTACCTGTCATGCAAATTCTACGTGTGTGGTGTGCCGCTTTCTTGGTGTAGCAATTTTAATGGCCAGTAGTGTATATATATATATATATATATATATATATATATATATATATATATATATATATATATATATATATATATATATATATATATATATATGTATGTATGTATGTATGTATATATGTATGCATATATATATACCGTACTCCAGAAGATTGCAATGAAGAACGGAACGTTCGTTAAATGACTGACGTTATTTTATTCAGCTATTATTGAGCATGCCTTTAAATTTGAAATGGATATTTTCAGTGGTTTGGACACACTTTTACCTGTAGGTTCAGATGGCTTATCACATGTCTTCAATTTATAAGCATAGAACTTTATAGGTTCGAAAAAGGATTAAATTTATGAATTCACATTGTAGATACTCGCATGACTGTATGCATTTATATATTTATTTATTTATTTCCTTTTTAATAACTCTAAATTTCTTTAATGTTAATTTCTTTCGGGGTCATAACATATGGTTAAAATTTGGAAGCAAAAATAAAACGTAATAATGCCAGAAAACTAAAATGTAGTCAAATTGCGAAAAAGTTTGCCTTGTTATTTTGTGTATCAGTATTTTTTTTAATGTATCTCTATTTGAGAACAATTTAGTGTTAGCTTTCGATTCAACTTTGACAAGTGTTTAGTAATAAAAAAAATCTCTTTTTTTCTTTGCCAATTAACACTTAGCAAAGAAAATTATTTTTCTACAAGCAATTTGGAAAGTTGTAAGCAATTTATAATCTATTAAATCATAAATTTAAAAAATATATTTTTTGTTGAAAGATTGTTTAAGTAAATTTTTTATTTCCATAACTTCTGAACTAAAGAAATATATTGTTAAATTTAAAATATTACGTTACACATCATTTTTAAGTTACTATTTGTTACACATGAGTGTCCTCACTGTTCATATAAACTTTCATGGTCAGCTTTTGTTTTGTTGGAAAATCGGCATTCATCTATTGATTGCTTCTGGATTCATAGCTACTGATTGTTATATCGTCATAAGCATTTTACTGAGCAACACTAATTTATCATGATTGGAAAAATTAAAGATTTATAATGATACGACACTGAGAATGTAAAAAAATTACTTTAAATCCAAATCTCATTTCATATAAAAACGGTATATTTTAAATTATTTCTTAAGGATTAGTTTTGTAAATGACTATTTTTTTCCTTTAAAAAGTTTCATTGAATTGTATTGGAATTTTACTAATTTGATGGCAATTACAAATGTGATGACCTTAATCTATGAAAAAATTATTTGAATGCTTTTATAAAAAAATTTCTCTAACTTTATCACAAATTATATAGAATCCAGGAAATTCTAAGTTTAATTTAAAAATTAAAGTTGTATCAGAAATCTTAGCACCTCAAAAATGAGAAAATCATTTTACTATTCGTCTAAAACATTGGTTCCCAAACTTTTTTCTTGTGGACCACTTTCAAAGTTTTACTATTTTCGGTAGACCCCCTGCTGCTGCATTTCTACTGTATTCCCAAAACTCCTAAAAAAATATCACCCTGAATTGGAGGTAAAAAAGTAGCTCATTTTCTTGTGTCCCATTTATTAAAAAACATTTATTATTACAAACAATCAACAATGAACTCTGAAATGTAAATCAACAATAAAAAAAATAGTCTTACTTTTAATGAGACGGCGCACGGGCGGTACTTTACAATTCTCTACATGTGGTGTACACTCTAGTACTATTATCGATTGTTCTAATCAATTCTGTGTTTGAACTGAATTTCGAATATTTTTGAGTACCTACCTAGTGAATGATGCTACCTGCCTACGTTGATAGGTAAATCCAAGACAAATGTTTGTTCTTTACTATGAAAACCAGAAATTTTTTCGTGGGCCAAAACTTACAACTTGTGAACCCCTGTTTTCGTTTCACATCTATATGGACCCCTGGGGGTCCACCTGGTCCACTTTG
>JAJQOW010001718.1:0-36225 GCA_037975125.1 Latrodectus hesperus | reverse complement strand
TCTGCCAGCTCGGCAGACATTGGGGAGAGAAACTGTTCATTGTTTCGCTAACCCTGATCTTGTTTTTGGTACGCCAAAAACAAGATACACAGATCTTGTTTTTATATCACTATTTGACCTGATATGGCATTATATCCCTGCACTCATTTAGTATGCATTGCTGATATGCTGATGAGCCAATCTTTAATGTATTGACATATAAGTTCTTTTCATTTGCGATGGAACTTTAATGTTTGCGATCAGTCCTAGTCCATTAGAATCAGATACACTGATTTTGTTTTTATATCACTATTTGACCTCATATGACATTATATCCCTGCACTCATTTAGTTTGCATTGCTGATATGCTGAAGAGCCAATCTTTAATGTATTGACATATAAGGTTTCTTCATTTGCGATGAAACTTCAATGTTGGCGATCAGTTCTAGTCCATTAGAATCAGGCATGGCAAGTCATCAAGTGCACTCTGCAAAGTTTAGTTTCTATAACGCAACTATACATCGAACAAAAAGTGTTCAAAATTAGTGTCTTGAGTAGCAATGGTATTTCCCTTTGGCCGCTGTGTAGCCCATACCTTTACTACATACAAAATGGTGTTAAGAATCGGACTTCAAACACGCAGAAAATTTATTTGAAACGGTGAAAAACTTCATTTGACAACACTTTCCACTTACTTTTAATTTATTAATAGATTCAATTTATTATTTTATATTTAATTTATTATTAGATTAAAAAAACTGCAGGGCAAAATAAAATGTATTCTCGAACAGGAGTCCACTTAAGAAGTATGTGGACTCCATGCCCGAATAAATAAGTCTTGTTATTCTTGTAAAAAAGCATTCAATAAAATAGAAGTCTTGGGTTTCTAATTCGTTGGCCAGTGTTACATACACTTCCTGTCTGATATAAATCTAATATTAAATAAGAATTCAAAATATTGATTTTTTAGTTTTCCTAAAAATTAAAAGAACATACATTTTAAACCTGTCTAAATATATTTTATTAATAGGTTTTTATATTGTTTTTTCACAGATTCATTCATTTATTTCCGTTTAAGCATTTATAGAATTGATAAATTTCTTGAATTCAATGGATACTTCATATAAATATATTTTGCAGAAATGAGAAAATAACGTAAAAACTTATTAAATACTACTGCCTCATAATTAAATATATTTTTTGATAATTAATTTTTAGCCCATCTCAATTTAATAATGATGTATTACAATATCTTATGTTATTATTACATAGCATTAAGATTCTAAAAATAACAGTTTATTGAGTATAAGTAATCTGAAAAGTAATGATAGATAATTAAGACTTATACAAACTATAATTATACCTTTTAAGTTTATAATTTATAAAGGTTTCAAAAAGCATAAAATTTCATATCAGCTGAAATCGTAAAAATGATTCGAGTAATAACTAAGGAATTGTAAAGGATATTAATGTTTAATTCATATTGTGATGCATTTTTGGATATATTTCAGTAATAAACTGTAGTTTTATATTTTAAATATATTTCGTTGCACTGAAACATAAAATCTAACTATTGAATTTATCATAAAAATTTTAAACTTCTTCACAGTTTCTGTACAAGTTTTCATTGACTGTAACATTTATTTACTAACAGATAGAAAAGGGGAAAACGTGAAACATTTGATACAAGTCATCTTGACAGATGTAAATGCAGAAAAATGATTCAATAATAATTTGTAAAAAGTAATAAAATAATTTTATACTAACGAGAATATATATTGTAAAAATTTCAAGAAAAGGATTACTTTTTAACTACAAATAAGGATATTTGTTTGTCCTTTAAAATAATTTCATGATGATTACTGAGTTAAAATATAAAAATAAATCAATTTTTTTGAATAACATAAAAAAGGTAATATTAAAAATTTATTGTTTTCATTTTATGTTTGCAATTTACTTAGAATCATTTTAAGTATAACCAAAATAATTTTTACAAAATTCTGTAATTTTAGAAACACTACCAATTTAAATGATTAAATATTTAATAAAATCTTGTATTGAAATTAATTAAAAACTATTTTTTTCCAATAAAATGTTTTCAGTATTTGTTAATTAGTTTTCATTTTATTTGTGATATTTATTTCATTATTAGCTAGTAAAGCTGTGTAACATAAAAAACTGTTTACCAAAATTGTAAGCGAATAACTCATTCTCCGAACTTGAAAAAATTTTGAAATTCTGTATCACAAAATGAAAAACTAAAATAACGAAATTAGTAAATATTACACTCTAAAATTATTAAACAAGGCCCTGTAAGCCCCCATCTACACGACACCCCATGTAGACTAAGGCCTTCAGTGAACATATCTGTTTTCCTGACCGACAGCCGGTGTTGTGGAGTATACGCCTCAGTTAGATGGTCAGCTTATCTCAAAACTCACAGTGTTTAGTTCCCAAGCATGCTTAGTGTAAAGTTTATTGACCCATCGAAAGAATGAAAGGTTGAGTCGACCTTGCCCGGTGGAAAGATCAAACTCGGTCCAGAGCCTTGAAGCCTTACCATTAAGCCATTCACACATCCACACATCTTACTAAATTTTACTTTTCACCGAAAATTCCTGCTTTTATGATACCTATTTACTAAACTAAACTCCATGGCACGACAGCCCAAGTGGGCCAAGTCCTGCAGTGCCCATAAATGTTTTCATGACCGAGGCCCCTGGAATGCGAAGCATGTATCCCAGTTAGGTGGTCAGCCTAACGTAAGACCCCCAGTGTTTAGTTCCCAAACATGCTTGGTGCTCAGTTAATCGACCCACTGAAGGAATGAAAGGCTGAGTCAACTTTGCCCAGCCCGAGGATCGAACCTTGGACTTGTGTCATGGGAGGATGAAACGCTGCCAAAGCCAACGGGCTTTTGATATCTATTTACCATGTAAAAAAGTAATTTTTTATCAAGCATACATGTATTGTTCTCGGAAGCAATTCTGACCTTCTCAAATATACTTTACTTGATTTACAATATTTTTTTACCTATGATATCACTTTTAAAGTCCCTAGTATTATATAAGGACTGATTTGATTGCGTCACAAAATTAAAAATGGATCATTGACATTAAACTTAGAACTTGTAATGAAATTGGGTTTATTTTCGGAATATTTTATTCATTGTCCTTTTACCAATGCCTTCTGAAGTACAAAAATTTTCTTCCAGCGAATTGCTATTTATTTCAGAACTAGTAAAGAGAAAATGTGACAATACATTATATTTAATATTTATTTTCTATTGTTTTATTTGAAATTAATAATTTTTATATATTATATCAAAATTTTCTTTCCTGTCTTAGAGAAACAAGATACAAACAAAATTAATAATCTTTTACTTACAATTATTATTATAATAAATTAGTCTTCGTCATAAAACGGAATTTCTGAAACGCATCTTTAGTTTTTCAACATTTTTAAATTCCATCACAAAAAAAGTCATTTAAAAGTTTTTGGGTTTTCAATCCAGATTTATAAGGCACGCCGTCATAAATCACATTAATTCATAATTTTGTTAATTCAATTCATCATGACATTGGAACAAGAATGAATAAACTACATCTTGATTATATTCAATATATTTAAAAGCTTTGTTCCAAAATTTGTTTCAGGAAATTCGTTAAAAGGCGTTATTATTATTGTTGTTAATGCAATATTATTGTTTCATAATTAATATGTACTAACAATTATTAATAAATAGTTTAACAAGAAATATAATAAATAGTTTCCCCACTCTAATATATAATTCATGCATTAAAAGTATTTAAGTATTAAAAGAAACATTTATTTAAACACAAGAAATATGATTTCCAATTAAGGGAGTGAAATTCACAATTTTTAAAATCATTAAAGAATTAATTAAAATTTAAGATGAAATCTCATGATTTCTTTTTTGATAACCAATAATAAATGTTTGATTCTGTAATATTTATTTCATACTGAATCATGAATACTCCTATTGATATGAGTATTTCATTTATGAATATTATAGTTAGTTCAAAATTCATAGTTCTTCAAAATCAATTACCATACCAACCAGCTTAAGAATATTTCCCTTATAGGTGTTATGTAAGTTAAAATTTAATAGTATTAAATTTTTCGTCCCAAATATAGAATGGAGAAGACTTAGTTACCTGGTACAAAATTATAAAGAGAATGGCTTTGTTTAGTAATTTCTATCAATAGAAAAGGGCTTCTTGGAAACAGTGAAATAACATACATCATTATTTAAGAAGTAATATCGATAAGAAATTGATCTTATTGCATGTAAATTAAAATTTTTTCATGCAATATCTCGAAAAATAAATTAATAGACTTTCAAACACACAAAAAGTACTTCACTTTTCTGCCGTTATTCGCTATTATGTTAAATTTTCTCTTCTGAACTTGAATAAACTCATGTATTGAAACAAATTAGTTATATTTATTACTGAAACTGCGCATAATATTTCGTGTTCTGTAAGCACGAATGATTGGAAGGGTTTTCATTTATGTATATTTACCACAGAAAGAAACATCACAGCTTTAAGCAATACCACTTCCCATTACTCCATGAAAAATTTCCGTGTACAAGAATCGACAGAATAGGATAATTCTTACCTTTTTAAATCGTTTCTTGATCAATCTGTGGATTTTTGATGTTTTTCTGACCCCAAGACAGGTGGAGAAAATCATGAGCCATGATCTTGGGGACAGTCTGAGTTCCAAATGCAATTCGAGCCGATTTAATATGGAAAATACACAAGTCCTCCTCTTTTCTTCCTTCAGGCCATGCGTCACTTCCGGCTGTAAAATGAGATCCAAAAGAAGTAAAAACAGTTGAAAGAATGGGAAACTTAGAGAATGTATTATTTATGTGCATTATACAAATTGAATGCAATTGAACAGAACTTCAAGAAAGAGCCAACTTAAATAATAAAAAAATTGAAAATTAAAGAACACATAGTTTTTTTATAACTTATCAGTTAATGTTTTAGAAAATACTGACACTGCTTTTAAGTACTTTTCAATTCATAAAATGTTTTACAACTCCTAGTTCTTGAAGAATTAGAATATGGGAAAATGTTGAGAAAACTGTTAACTTAAAATGGATTATTATGGAAAGAATTACAGCTGCTTGTGTTTCCTTGTTAGTAAACATTTTTACATTATTCTTTTAAGTCACAAGTTTAAAGTTAGCTAATAATTTCATATTCTTACTGTAGTAACAATTATCAGTGCTTACAGAAAAATTCTCGTCAAATTTACTATTAGAAAATACATTTAAAGTATACAGAATGTCTTTCCAATATTTCAATGAAATGCTGCTGACAAAAGAGAGGTTTGGTTTGGTTTGTTTGTCGCTCAACGGTCATTTTTTGCACACGAGGGCTAATTAGACCGGGACTTAAGGCTTAAAGTGGATTCCGAACCACTACAAACATCCTTGCCCAAGGTGGGATTCGAACCCACGAACTGTTGAACCGAAGGCAAGAGCGCTAAGCATTCGGCTGCCAGCTCGGCGACGAAAGAGAGAGTCATATGAATATTCTCTCACTCAACTTACCATTTAGTTTAATTTTACAATTAAATACAGTCATGGCAAACTGTGTTTCATAGTGAATTTAAGATATTTTATTTGTATAATGGGTGATATAATGAAAAGGTATGAAACGACGTAAAAACGTAACAATTAAATATCTGTATATTTCAACATGGTAGAATGTAGCGAGACTTCTCGGGATGTGATTGGAGTCTGACTGGGATAGGATCATGCGCTGTCATACGCGTGCGCAGGAGAGAACAGAGACTCTTATTAAAAGCGGCGTTCAAATGATGCGGCAGTCTGTATGAGGACAGGATGTCGTTTGCGTTGCAAAATTCGACGATTGAGAAGCAGCGAGGTGTTATCCTATTTCTGACAGCGGAAAGGGAGAAACCAGGTGAAATATGCGTCGTCACCTCCCCTAAAAAGTTCAAAGTCGTAGTGTCAGCAGACATGGTGTTGCTTTCCGTCTTTCTCGACGCTCAAAATCCGATATTTGTGGAATTCATCGAGCACAGAAAACCATAATCTCCGATGTGTACTGTGAGGCACTATGACGCCTACGCAGGTCAACCAAGAACAAAAGACCGGGGTTGCTCGCGAAGGGTGTGATTCTGCTCCATGATAACGCACTTCGATACATCTCCAGAGTCACACACATGGAACTGGGCAAGTAGATGGTGGGAGACGTTGGACTATCCAACATACAGTCCGGAAATGTCACCCTGCGATTTCCATGTGTTTGTTCCATTGAAGAAATACCTGAAAGGGAAGCTCTTCAACTCGGACGAGGTACTCAAGGATGCTGTGAAGGTCTGGGTCTCGTCACAGCCTCACGAATCCTGAGAAAAAGGAATCCTGCGGCTCATTCATCAGTGAGATCGTTGTGCTCAAGCCTATGGTGTGAATTTTGAATAAAATCTACATTTGAACCCTCCGTTTCGTTTCGAACCTTTGCATTTGATCACCCCTTATAGAATATCTCCAAGTGTTGGCATTCCATGTACATATAGCTGCGTTTAATGTTTAATGGATTTTATTTCTATTTTCTCGCCGCAGTGTAAAATTTCAACGTATACGGAATATCTTCACAAAAGACAGTCAATATAAAGTAATTGATTAAATACTTTAAACAGCTTATATCATCGCCTTAAGCATTTATAAGATTTCTGATTTTGATTGAAAAGCTAATTATAATTTAAATTATCACTAAAAGTCTTAATGATTTAAAAAAATAAATGTAATATCTCTCACTATTGTATTTTGTAAATTTATAAACTATTTTAACAGATAAGATACTCATTAGAATGATTTTATATTTAACAACTTCAAATTTTAATTCACATTATGTGTCAATAACAGTTTTCTAGGTAGTATGTGAATATATATATATATATATATATATATATATTCACGGATCTCGTAGAGGTATGGAGCATACTTGGTGTTGGGGAGACGGCACCCGTTAACCTTAAGGTACAGAAGGGGATCGAGTTTGCGAGGCTTAGTGACAGAAGACGAGGTTTCTATAACTAATTTAGATACCTTGCAACTCGAAGATGGTAAACTCAAATCTATCATCCAACAGCCGCCAGTTGCTTTGGTAGAGGAGCTATAGAACCATACCTTGATGAGGTGAGAAGTATCAGCGGCACCCACTCTCTTATATTGGCAAACAGTACACCTCGTGAAAGATTTGTACGTTACCTTACCGTCAATTTCCTATACATTACTTTACTTACCGTCAATTCCTATATTATTCCTCAATCTCCCAGTTCTCGACCGAACCATCGTCGGTAGCACGCTGGTATTCCATCATTGGAATGTCGTCCGACACAATGGACATGATCCTTTTCAAGATCAACCAATTGCGCCGGTCCAAGATGGTACTCAAGCTTTCGTTATCGTACACCAGTTTGCTCCTTTCTTCCGTGGTCCTGGTACAACACAGCACGAAGTGGAGGCAATCCCCCACAACATTTCACGAGCGACATTGCTCTCTAATCGGATACCCTCGTTTATGAAAATATTCCGATACACGTCCATGTCCAGTAGCTATTTGGGGTATGATAGGATTTCCGAAAGCTTTCTTTTCGGTCACTGTTTCAAAGAAACTGAAGGTCTGGTGACCAACATCTTTGCTTTCCCATTTCTGCTGCCATACACGCAGTGCTTCTTTATGCAGCACTTAAGAAGGTGCGACCTTGGACGCGACAGGTCCAGCGTTGGCTCTGGTAAGTTCGCAACCTTTTTGGCCAGTTCATCAGCCCTTTCGTTTCAGAAGGTACCAGCATGAGCACGTAGTCCGGGGTTTCCCCACACATTTATGTGTGTATGTATGTAGGTGAGCCCCGGATTATATATTTAGGTTAACGGGTTTGAAATACTCGCCTGTCACTAAGTATCTACTAAATTTGAGCCCGAGTCAGGAAATGACGCTACAACTGAGTAGCACCAGAGGAAAGATTTCGATATTACAAATGAATGTGGACACGTCTCCAACCTAAGAAGTTCCAGCCATTATAACAGACGAATTCCTCTTTTTACCATATGTCTTTCGTTTCGCTTTATTGTTCTTCTTTTAGCATTTATGCAATTTAAAAATTTTCGATTACACACGCACACATATATAAACTTTTCTTAAAATGCTAAAATTAAATAGCATTCTTAAGAAATTTTATTGATTTAACAAAATAGTACTTACTAAATATTTTCCATATAAGCATTGCACATTTTGAAAGTTCAAAAAATATTCAAGGGAGTACATAAATGAAAAAATCGTTTTTGCTTAGTTTCAATTATATTTAAAAATATGAAAATGCAATGTTGCAATAATCATATAATTAATATTTTATGATTTTTTTCAATTTTCATAGGCATAATTATTTTCGATAATTTACGAAAAAAAGCATTTAATTTGACTAGGGTAACTTAAATGTTGTTATATAATACTCTTACAATATACAGTTGTTTGGAATATTTTATGTAATTGCCTTATAAATAATCTTAATAAAGCTATTAATGAGCTGAAAATGCTATATAAATTTTTTAACATATTAATCATCATTTTAATTTAATATTGTTTTTTTATAATTTTTAATAATAATTTTAAGCCTTATTGAAATAGTTTCAATTAGAAGGAACTATATACATTTAAAATATTATAATTTTATTTTCTAAGAAAAATGTTTTGTAGGACTATGGTTATAAAAACATGACATACAAGAAAACCTTAGGGACATCATTTATAAGGAAAAGACATAATAAACATTTATAAAAACTGTTATTTAGTTACAAAAAAGAAAATCAAAATTCATAAAATATATATTTGTTTAATTTACTCAAGTTTTTAGCTTTTTTTTTATTTTACTACTTATTTTCCGTATTCTTTTCTGCTAATATAGCACAGTTTTCATGGTAACATTGATTATAGTGAAGGAAATAGTAATGTAAATTATCTTCTATATATTATCAAAAATTGATTCATTAAAATATATAGCTGATTATTAACATGTATTCTTAAGTGTATTCCTTATAAAGTACTTAATGCGTTCTAAGGAAATTCTATCTGAAATTGAGGATGTAAAATAGCGGAAAAACTGACGTTTCAAATATTCAGGAAAAATCAAATTTAATATTTAGAACCAATAAAGCAAAGCATTAGAATAACAGAGCAACTTACAACCATTTATTGATTCAAATTAAAAAACATTCATTAAATTGGTATAATGAGTAAAATGTCTGTGGAGACATTTTGAATAAACTGAATAATTTAAACAAGATCTTCAGTTTAAAATGGAATCAGAGCCATCAGAGTCATTCAAGTCAATTTTGGAAATATAACTTAAAATACATTGAAATGTAATGAACAGAATCTTAATTACATTAAAAAAAGAGAAAAAATTTTGTGATACTTTATGTGCATTGAAAAAAACTTTAACTAAAATATGGGCAAATCATTTTGTTCTATACATTTAAATTTACTTTAAATACTTTAGTGTTTTGTTTTACATAAATTAAATTAATTTGGTAAATAATTTTTTTGTTTTATGTTGTAATTGTCTCATTACGGAACAAATAAATGAATTCTTACGTAAAAAAATTTTTTTTCGTAAATGGAAAACAATAATCAAAAAGATAACCTATTTTCTTTTCTTAAAAAAACAACACAAAATCACATTTCTTGATAATGTATTAACTTTATTCATTTCCATCTAGGCAAATATAATTTAACATATAAAAAAACTTCAAAAGAGAGCATAAATTATTATAATAATAAATCTTAGTTAGTTAAGAATTACTATTGGGTACACAATTTATCATGAAAAGAAACGTCAATGAAATTGCCAAAAATTACAAATTTACTTTTCACTTTTTTCGCGGAAAAATGTAACACCTGCTCTTAATTACTAGAATGAAGCGTCATACTCCTGTAATTAATTTCAAAATAATGGGTAAAATTAACTTGGGATTAACTTTTTTATTTTTCTCTCTTCTTAAAAGAATGCAATAAATGTTTTTCTATTGCTTTATGGGGGAATGATAAAAAGAATCGTGTTTAATCTATCTTTAGCCTTGTGATTATTAAGATGTTTCTTTTCTTTATCTTGAAATTTATTATAATTGATGTTTTATTACATGGGGTTGATCCTTGATACTGAGAAAATTATGACCACTAGATTTAAACTGTGTTTAAAAATCAGTGATGATTAAAGCATAAATTTTGAATGATTTTGACTGAAACCACATAAAATAATCATTATTTATTTTAATTTTATAATTTGAGTTTTTGGTAGTTTTATGGAAACTGTTAATTTATGTTTTAAATATACGTTGTTATGGTAAAGTTTTCGAAAAAATTAAAACGCTTATAGATTAATGTATTTAAAGAAAAAATAAGATAAAATAATTACATTGTTACATAAAAAGGAAATAATATAATATTTCAAAAGATTAAATATCATATTTTTAACAGTTTTAGTACGGATCTGACCTTGTTTCTTTTAAAAATCCAATGATTTATTTGGATCACATTTTAGAATTGTAAACAAAAGTACATATATATATATATATATGTATATATATATATATATATATATATATATATATATATATATATATATATATATATATATATATATATATATATATATATATATATATATATATACGAAAGTTTTTTATTATTGTATTGAGATTTTATCCCACGTTTGCACTAATAATTCACATAGTATAGTTTTATTTCATAATATTTATAAATTATCACGTCATCAATATATGAAGACTTATAAGAAATAATTCTGGTAGCCAAACAAAGAAAGACCAATTACATATGTTAGTTATAAGCAATAAGGAAATAAAATTTATAACAGGAAATACCATATATACATTTATATATAATTTTTGAAATTTTATTAAGTCAGTTTGCTAATTTTAATATCCACATTGTTGTTCTATACATAATGTGTGAATACATTTATAAATTTTACAAATAATAAATAAGAATATAAATGGCAGATTTTGTGAAAGAAAATGAAAGGAAAACCTATTTTTAATTCAAAAGTAAATATATATTGAAATGTCATATTAAATGCATCGATAGATGGATGAATACACGTTTAATAAATAGGTCGGGAAAAATAATCAGTTGTGATGCTTTATGCTAAACTAAATCCTTATTCATCACATTGATGAGAGGAAACATTTTTTCAGAATTTGAAGGTGCTGGAGTTTTTAAGTTAGAGGCAATTTTCAAGTCGAAAACACGTGAGACTTTACCGTCCCCCTCACATGCCATTATTGTATTTGGAGGATATTACGATCACTCTCTATTTGAAGTGAGACCATTGTCTTCAGACGAAATATCTTCGGCCAGGTTGAAAATCGCATTCTCTGCTTTCTAGTAATGGGAGTGATACCTTCTCGACAAGGCATAATTTAATCGGCACTTTTTTTATTTCCAATGGCAGATGAGAAGACAACTGTAATCAGTAACAAACATTAAGACTAGAACAAGGACAAAAGTAACATGAACTCAAATAACAAAACTGAAACAACAGTAAATCTCTAAATTGTTCAACTTGTGCCCAGTTCTCCAGTATCTCTGCCACAAGTGCCCTGAGTTCAGTTCAAGGTAATAAATAAAATGGTTCACGTCTACTTTTTTTCATGCATCACACAATTCGCAAAGAAGGCTTGACATTATTTTTACAAGATATAGATGTTGAAAGATAGATTCGTGGCCATTAGTGAGACGAAACACGGCAACAGGTTGCTCCTATGACCAAAAGGGAATATTTATGATTTCATCTATCCCTTTTCTAGTTTCTCTTGTTTTTGCTCGCCTCTTTTATACTTTTTCAGAAATCTAATCCAAAATATTTTTTTTATTTAACTGTATGGTGGCATTAAAAGAAATTGGTTTATCTACTATTTGATAAATTTTGTTTGCTTTTCCTTTCCCATTTAATCGACATTGTTTTATGTATTTTCCATTTCTGCCAACTGAAGCCCCAAAACTTAATCAATCATCTGGAAACATTGAGCCAAAGGTAAGTGACCAGTTAGGCACTTTTGATACTAAAACATCTTGTGACATCTTTTGACACTCCATGTGACACTTTAGGGTTTCAACGTCTCATGAAGACCATGTCAGCGATTCTGAATTGAAAATAAGAGAAATTTCACTAGATTCAGCTGCAGAACGACTTTCTTTGTCAGTACTTGATATGAAAATCACTACCCTAGATTCAATTTCCCTGATTTTATTTGTTTAACAGCTATACTGTAAAATATTTCTCAACTTAAAATTATAATAAGAAATAAATTTAGGATTTAAACTTGATTTTCTCTTGAAATTATTCATTATAAATATGTTTTAATATAAAAGCATAAATGTGAGCATTGTGGTTTCTATGACCTTTAAATAATCTTTATTCAATTATATACCAGTACTGTTTCACCATTTCAATATGTAAATCAAATTTCAAGTATTTGAACTAAATAAGATTTATAAAAAGCTCATACCCTTGCGAACTGAGGAAAATGATAAATTTAACATCATTCCCCCAACCGTTTACTGAGTGAATTTTCCTGTACATTTTTTAAACCTCTACATTTCAAGGCCCTTAAGGTTTTGTTCGACGAAAAACTTTCGATTCAGAATTTGAAATTCATAGACCCCCGACCAGATGACGATGACAGTTTGCCGATTCTTTAGTGTCGAGCGGGATCTTTTTTCATGGCCTTCAATTTTCTTTTATAGCATGAAATCTTCACTTTATTTACTGTGCTGAGATCTTCGGTAAGAGCGTTAACGTCTATAAAGTAGTTTTTGCTTCTTTTTATCGCGGAAGCTTAAAAGTCCGGATCTGCTGTCTGGCTTTTATCCAAATCACTTAAAAATTTATTCAGATCACTTAAAAGTATTTAAAGTGTTCTGTAATATATGAGCTATATATGTCGTTAAAGTATTTTCTGATTATGGTCATTCATGTTTCAATGACCCAAATTAAAAGAAACAAATATACGTTTTCCAAAATTAAAAGAAAACCCTAAAGTTTATTATCCCCATCCCAAATCAGGAAGAAGGAATATTTTTCAACATTAAATGTAAATACTCCGATAAAATCATAATAAATGTCAAATACAATGCTCAACTGCTTATGATATATATTTAACAAACTAGGGCATCTGCATAAAATTATGTTTCCGGTGTGTCTTCCAAACATTGTCTGAAATTCAATTGAAAGGAAATTCATGGAATGGAAAGAAACTTATATCACAGTATGTAGGTTTATACTTAGTATAGGTTATATTTTCAAAACTTTATGTATAGTATTTGTGATTAATGTAAAACATAACTAAAATTTGATTTAAGCGCATTGTAAAGTAGTTATTGAAGCGATGTATAACTTTCCGAAATCAAACTAAAAGAAATTTATTCGGAGCTTCTAACATATACAAGTATAACATCTTATGCTGCGAAACACCAATTTAAACAAAAAAGTAAGCATCAAGTATTATTATTTTTTAAATCACATTTTCCCCCGAAATTTGTATATGCGTTTTCCTTTAATTGCTACTGTCCACGAATGCTGATACAGTTAGCCCGCTCATATATTGCGTAACTTTCAAGTCATTTTATTATTAATTATATCTCTCCTTAATAAATAAAATACACATTTGAAAAAGTTGTCTTGAAAAAAATAATATGATTAATGTTTTTGTAAGACATCAATACATCATGCATAAACATTTTTGACTTTTCATTTTCAGAAATCGTAAATAATAATTTGAAGCTCTGTTCAGAGACGCAATTACTTGCATTTAAAAGCTTCATGAGTATATATGATAAAATAATAAAAATCTATTTAATAAAATTTTAAAATGTTGTTGTAAAATATTAAATTATGCAATAAAGTTTACGATAATAATTTGGTTGATACAAATTATCATTATTTATTATTGCAGAAAACTTTTAGATAAAAAAGTGATTTTGTTGAAATATATAAAATCAATTTTAGTTGAATTCTATCTAAAATGTATCTATATTTTGTTGCACTTAAGCAATGTTTACCGCAAATTTACAGAGGGTATTAACACATTTCTAGAACGATTTCGATTAAGAATTTTTAAAAAGTAAATGTTTTGAAATAAAAAATTTGGCAACAGCTTATTATTTGAAATGAGAAATATCGTCTGCTACTTTTCAATTTATTCTTCTTTCAATATGTCGCATGAAAACAAGCTGTGGATTGAGGGATGTGTTTTTGCGCTTTCCGATGAGATATATTCTTATTTCAGGATTAAAAAACGTTGTGAAATGCATGGTATTAAAATTTCTAAGTGAAAAATAAGCAACATTATTAATTGGACAGGTAAAAATAGTCAATCATTATTTCTACATGGATAGAAGACTCTAAACGAATATCTGAAAAAAGTACCTACTGTTTCAAATGTTCCTAATGTGAAATTGCTGGTAACGACAGAAAATCCATCAACACAGAAATCAATTGCAAAGTCTTTAGATACATCTGTATCAACCAAAAATAAAATAATAATTCAAGATTTGCAACTTAAAAAAGCTAAAAAACATAATGTTCACTAGCTTTTGCCGAGACATGTGGTTCAACGCAAAACATTTTGTAGAATCCTGTATGAAAACCATTTAGCAAGAGATAAATGGAAATACATTATAACCCTTGATGAAGAATGGGTTTACCTAAACGACTGCAACAAAAAAGGTCTATTTACTATAGGAAATGAGAAGAAAAAATGTACAAACCTGATTCCGTCAACATAAAAATAATTTCAGTAAGGGGCTTATGATAGTCGCATGTTTCTCCTACAGTGGGAAATTAAAAATAAAAAGAGTAGAAAAATATGTTAAAATTAAGTCATCATACTATCAGGATAAGGTTTTAGGTCCAATGTTTACAGAAGAAATTCCACTTCTTTATCCCAAGGACATTCAAAGGGTGAAACATCAACAAAACAAAGTTACAAGTCATACTTCGAAAACTACCACTGCATTCCTTGAAAAAATGAAGAATAATACAGGTAATGACCTTTTCAACATATTCCTGTGAAGTCCCCTGACAATTCACCTGGACAATTGTGTCTTTGGTCTATTAAAAAGAGCTCTTTCTAAACGCAAGCCCACCACGATAGATGGACTCTGGAAGGTAGTGGAAGAGGAATGGAAGGCAATACCCCAGGAAATTTTATGAAAAGCTCTTATATAATGGAAATCACGATGCAGACTCATAGTCCAGAAAAAAACTACCAGATCAAACATTTAAAAGGCCCCAAAATCGTTCTAAAAATGTGTTAATACCCTCTGTAAAATGATGTTTTTTCTTTTTTAACAACTAAAACCAATTGATTTAATGATTTGTTTAATGTATATAAATTGGACCTACTTTTAAATTCTTCCAGTTTTTCCTTTAAATTGTTTTCTTCAATACGTCAACAATTTTGCGAGTAATTATACATTATTTTACTCTTAAGGCTTAGGAAATCACAATTTAACCTCCGTTAAAGCTATAAGATTTATTTTTACTAAAAAGGAAAAATAAATGTCTTTTTAGTTATTCATCTCAATGTATAAAATATGTATTTAAATTGAAATTTCTATGCATATTCAATTAAATAATTTAAAAAAATCTTGATATCCATTACGACTTATATCATTTTAATTATTATGCAAGTTAGGAAATCATTAGAATGAATTCCGTACTTATAATGGAAGAATTTTTTTCAATTTTACTACACTTCAGAAATAATATAATTTGATTATCAAAAGATTAACGTGGATACAACAGTTTGTAGATTCGAATCCCATCTTGATATTAGATGTTAATGGTAATTTTGGAATCTACTTTACTTGTAAGTACGTGTCTAATTAGTTATTTAGTGCAAAAAATGATCATTGATGTCCCGGAAAGCGTAATAAAGAAAATATATCCCATTTAGTAAAACATTTGCATCTCTTTTGGCCTATTGTAGACATGCCTTGCTTACGAAACATTCTTCTTCTTCTTAGAGTTGGGTTTGTATTATATTGGGAACCTCTGCTTTTATCAGCATTTTGTACTATTAACTCCAAACCCAATGTTTCCTAGTTCCAGTTGCTCGGGTCACCCACTTTATTAATAAAGTCCGATAACTCTTTAGTGGAGTCTAAGTGTAACTCTCTAATATGGATGATGCCTAACGAAGTTAATCTTGGGAGGGCAAGAAACCTCGCAATCTAACATAGTACCTAGTGACGGTGATTGTTTCCATGACAATTAGCTGTTATTCTCTGTAAGTTTTATGATTTCATCGCTTCTGAAAGTATTCATGAATGAAATGGAACGTTATGGAGCGTTTGCAAACGTCAAGAGTTTGCAGGTTTTACACTTCGCAATTACTTGAGAATGAAGTTTCGTTTGGTAATAAATTATTGACATTCAACAACTTTGTAATTGACTTTTACTCCATATTCTGGTTAGTTTTTGAAATTCGATTGCTAAATTATAAATTTAATCCTTAAAAGCAGTGCACGTCGTCTCACTTTGAAGCGTAAAGCCATTTCCTTATGCCACGATATCACTATTTTAACCATGGCTGGGTCTGTGTTAACCCCTTAACTGTGACATATATTTCAGAAAAATGGACCAAAAATGGAATTTTTTTGACTGTTAAATTTTATTCTTTATATTATTATAAGAGTTAGAAAATGATTTTTTATTACAAAAATAAAGTTTTAAATACAATAACTACTATATTTATAATTTTTACATACACATAAAACATTGATTACACATACGTGTTACACATTCATATTGATTATACATTCATATTGAGCAAATTAAACGAAATTTTGAAACTAAATATAACTAGTATTATATAAAAACAAAACAATATGATTTTCAATACATAAACTTAACAAATCTTTTACAGTATGGTATACCCCAAAACAAGGTACTGCTCAAAAGCCTATATATTGCACTTTTTACAATAAACTCTCGTCTCATGCCTTATTCTCTTCCCTTGTTCATCGGTTTTACGACAGCATATAAAACACTGCCTGGTTGGAGTAGATTTTTTCCCCATTGATGGGATGTGTTCTGGAAAGTGTCGACCTGTTAGGCGCAGTAAGCTTACACTAGGACGCCCTGATCCTGATAGTTGAACATTTCGTTTATTTAGTTCAACAATTGATTTTCTGAAGTTCATATTTTTCGCACCTCCTGCTGAAGTATGCAAAATAAAGGAGTTATTTATATAACGCCTGGTGAAGGAGATGGAAAAATATTTTCTAGTAATATTTTTACCTCCTTTTTTAGCAATCAGGAAGTCTGTAAGATGTTGATCAACTTTAAAATCACCTCCCATAGTGTTGTTGTTGTCATGGACTACCTTCAGAACCAAAATTGGAATTGGTAAAAAACTAGGACCACTTGTGTCATTTATTAGGAAAATAAGGAATAAGTATTCTAAAGAAGAAGCGAACTCAGCTCAAACTTCACAAAATAGAAAAGTTAGTTTTTCTTCTGCCCGAACTCAATTCGGGCATCACAAATACTGCACGCAGTAATTGCCCGAACTGAATTCGAGCGACACTAGCAAGGGGTTAAGGGAGGGTGTAGAGCTTGCTGGTTAACCTGCATACTTATGATGATGGTACTTTAAGAAATTTGCGTATGCTTAACTATTATGAAATAAATAATTTTTTATTTAATTTTAAGTAACTTTATTAATTACAATAAACTGTTTTAAAGTAAGGAGTATACTTCGAATCATTTAAATAAGCCATAGATTAATAACAATTTATTATTGATTGTTTCTTAGAAATTCTTATTAGATATAATAATGTATAATCCTTAGTTGATTTTTCAAAGATAAATATGGCATATGTCGTTTATTGTTACAAACACATTCATGCATTATTAGCTGCAATCTTAATAAGTAAGAGGTTTCGAGTTTCTTTAAAAGAGAAATACTGTAGTAAATGACTCGAATTTAAATTTTAAAAGTTAAATGTAGAGTAAATAATTAAATTTCAAATTAAATGTTAGAATGAAGCTTTCCCATTTATCATTTCCTTTCTCCTAATAAAAAAAATAACTCAAGAAACATAACGGAATTAAATTTTAAAAGAATTTTCCTGAAATAATTTTTATATACTTAGTTTTTTAAATTTTCCATTCTCTGAATGCGATGTGGCTATCGAGATTCTTCTAAGTGAACTGAACATGAAAATATGTGACAATAAATACTTACAATAGAATTTAGGTGATAAGAATTGGTAATTAGTATTACCATGTGATATTATATTTCGAATCAACTGCTAAAATGTAGTCTTTCTGTTTCTCTTTTTCTAAAAGAATACAATGAATGATACCCCAAGAAAAGTAATGGAATTAAATTTTAAAAGAAACTTCCTCGAAGAATTTTTTTGTGCCTCACTGTCTCTTAATTTGTCAGGTTGTCAATACTCTGCGGCCTTAGTAGAATGCACTTTGTGTTTATTAAAAGAATGGGAAATATAAAAAGGGCAAGGAGGATTCAAAAGAAAATCCTTTCCTGAGCCAATTGGCTCATTCCGTGGTGTCTTTCTCTGCTTGGACGAAATCCAGGGCAAGCCCCATTTTGTTTTTACCATCAATCATTGAATGTGGTATGGGTTTCGCCAGTGACGTCGAAAATATGGACGGAATCCTGATAACGATGAAATGCTGAGCAGAAAAGAATGTAAAAAGATGAATGGCAACAGCAAAAATATCATTTTTATCGGAAGCAAAAATACAGTTTCATTTTTTTTAAAGAAATGGTATAATCATTTCCATATGGTATGGTGATGGAATATTTTTTTATTAAAAAGAATATGAACTATTCAATTTCAAATGCATGAAATGCGTCTTTTGAAAAAAATTAAGGGATTATGTTTAAAAAGCGTTTAAGGGTAGAAATGCAAAAATGATAATAAGCATTGTTTTTCTGGTGAAAAAATATGATGATGACCAAACAGCCTAGGGCTGTTGGGGATGCATTTTAATATCCATTGAGTAAAATGCATTCCTGAGGGAATCTTCATCCTTAGTGGGCCGTATTTACTTGTCGAAAGGGAGGAAACCCGAAAAACACTGATGTGCTCATAGCGACTGTCTTTTGTCCAAAAGGTACAGTCGCAGCATCCATCACTTGTAGTTGAATCGTGACTAGTATCGAACTCGAAACCTTTTGCACAAAAAAATGGTGTCCTGCTCCGTGGCTATGATAAGCTACTGTGAAGTGATTAAAGTCTTATTTCGCATTAATTAAAAAAATTAATTTTCTTGTTATAATCAATATTATTGAAAAACGTAATGAAATATTGTCCTACGCCATGGGTTCCCAAATTTTTTGTCGTGGACCACTTTAAAATTTTTTCTATTTTTGGTAGACCCCTTGCTGCTACATTTCTACTGTATTCCCAAAACTGCTAAAAAATATCACCCTAAATTGGGGGTGTTAAGAAGAAGAAAAAAAGTAGCACATTTTCTGGTGTCCTATTTATTAAAATAATACGTGTGATTATACAAAATTATAAACACTTATTATTACAAACAATTAACAATTGGCAAATAATCAATAATGAACTCTGAAATGTAAATCAACAATAGAAAATAGTCATACGTTTAATAAAACGGATGTACTTGACGAATTTACAGCAAATTATCAATATTTGGCTTCAGTTTTGTAAGAAGTAATCTCAAATCTCCCTTTTCTGTGATGTTCAATCTGCTCCTTTTTTGTTAACAGGTTGGTAACTAAAATTTCTTTCGACAAAATATGACGAAAGAAACTCGTTATCAAAATTTTTCTCGCAATTTCCCACAGCCCTGGATAATTTTTGAGGATATCTTTGGCTGGCAGCTAAAATGTTTGATAGCCTTTTTTCAATTTCACCTTCAGTTCCTCATTGGTGCTGAGCTCAAGTAGCTGCTCTCGTAATACCACATTCGCCTCTTCCGTTTCATGAAATGGGGCTATGATCCATGGTGGTATTTCCATCGTCAGAATATCTTTAAATCTATTTTTGAAGTCATCATGCAGGTTATTTAAGTGTTGAGCTTAAGTCTGAACATTTTCATCAAGACATTCTATCTGTGACAAGTGCGAAAACTGTGAGAATTCGCGCCGACTAATATTTTGCTTCATTAATTTCAATTTACCAAGTATACTCGTACTATTATCTATTATTCTATTCAATTCTGTGCTTGAACTGAGTCTCGAATATTTTTGAATATCTACATCGTGAATGATGCTACTTGCCCACGTTGATAGGTAAATCCAAGCCAAAATTTTTGTTCTTTATTATGAAAACTAGAGAATTTTTCGTGGACCCTCACTTACAGACAGACAGACAGCGAGAAGAAGAGGCATTGTTTTATTCCTATTGGCTATCAGGTTGTGCTTCTACTTCCTTCTAGAATGTCGGGCACCCTGCACGGAGTGCCAAGTGCCCGCTGGGAACTGTAATCTAAGAGCGCGAGCCTTAAAAGGCTCTCCAGAAAGCATGACACAATGTTTGAGAGACGAATGCTTTACAAATGTGGGGCTTTCAAGCCTACAGTGATCTACGCAGTAGACCACTGTATCACAGTTCGGAATACAAATTTGAAATAACAGAATTAATAAGATAGGATCAAGTGAAACAGAAAAATAAATGTTAACAGGATCTAAATAAATTTAAGTAAGGATGGCTGAAATATTTACATAATTTACGAACAGAAATTGATTATAGTTAATGAAATTTAGACGTTTATAGGAATAAAATGTAATTAGTTCTTTACATGTCTTGAAATTTAGATATGTACAAAGTACTAGTAATTTTGGAAATTGAAAAACTGGTGATTAGTTTGTTTGTTACTTGAATTGAAAAATTTAGTTAATTTTCGAATTCTGTTGACTCTGCTTCTGAGTTATAAGATTCCTGTTGGTGAGTAGCCAGGTCTTTGCACATTTGGAGTCCTTTTCCATGAAGGAAAGTAATTATTTGTATTAATTTTTTTTGTTCTGAACTTGTTCGTTGTGCAGAAATTTAAGAACTGGTAGTTGGTTTGAATAGATGATTTTTTGATACGTAGATCTTTGGTTTGAGGACATTCTGTGATATAATGCAGTAGTGCACCAAATTGACCACAGATGCAAGATGGAGATCTGGATTTGTTAATTCTGTGGAAGTAGCTGGGACAGGGCGCATGGTTTGTTAAGATACAATTTAAATAAGGATTGGAATATAGCACATCTAATGAAACTTTTGGTATTAGTCTTCTTGTATGGTGACCATTCGGCGAGTTGTTCCATAGAGATTGCCAGCTTTGCTCTATATAATTTTAGGATTTGGACTGGCTCTGGACCACTTTAAAGGTGTCAACGGAAGAGTTGGATGGGTTGCTGCTTGTTTTGCCGCTTGATCAGCTGCCTCATTCCCCGTGATTCCAGTATGTGCTCTTAATCAACTTAGTTGGATGTTCATATTCTGGTTATGAAAAAGTAAATTTTTAACGGATCTTATTATTGGGGATTTGTGTAGCGGGTTATTTAAAGCCATTAGGGAAGATAAACTGTCTGTCCAAATTGTGACACTTATTAGTTGATGCTGGATCGAATAAAGCAGTGATTCTTTTATTGCTAGGCTTCTGCCTGGAAGACTGAATTATACTTGTGTTGTTTTATGAGATGTTGATGCAGTAGATTGGAGTTTTCAAAAACTACAAATGCTGCTCCTGTTTGATTATCTAAATGAGACCCGTCAGTATAAATATTAAATCGTGTTGTTATCATAACTGGATTAGATGATGCTTTAGGCAGATTGAAAATTTTAGTTTGATGGCTTCTGATTATCGGATGTAATTCATCTTTATTGTACGGATATTCATAGTTAGAGAAGAGCAGGGCAGTGTTATCTTCAAGAGTTATATCTTGGCACAATTGTAGGACTTTTGTCTTAACTGTAGTTGCTTTTAATGTTTGGTGCAGGGGTGGAAGACCTGCCAAGACGTTTGCGGCAGCTGTTGATGTTGTTTTGAATGTCCTAGTTATTAGTATGGTAAAGTGCCTTTGCAGTGATAACAGCTGGGCTTTTTTCCTTGAGGTTAAGGGCAAAGCCCAAGCTGAAGAACCATATGAAATTATTTTTCTATTACGGTGCTATATATTATTTTTAGAAATTTACTCTTTAGTCCCCAATTATAACCAATCATTGAGCGTAAGTTTTGTGCGATGGCGAGAACTTTTGGCTTAAGTGATCTGATATCAGCGAGGAAATTTAGATTCTTATCTATTTGGACTCCTAGATAAGGCAATACTTTTGTATGCTTTAGGCTTTTACCTAGTAGGGTTAATTTTGGATTGGATCTTAAGATCATGTTTTCCGATTATCATAGCTTTGCTTTTTGGGATGGAAATCTCTAATTTTAAACTTTCACACAGCTTGGAAAAGTAATCTAAAGACTGATTGCAGTTTTATTTGAGATTTTCTTTTGTTGAGCCATTAACAATAAGTAGAGTGTTGTCTGCGAAGGCTATTACTGTAGTGTGATTCGGCCAATTATAATTGAGAATAGCGTTAAAGTATAAATTCCACAGCAGAGGTCCAGTTACAGAACCTTAGAAACATCCTTTTGACTGTTTACAGAACACTTGGCCTCCGTCATAAGACGGGTAAAATTCACGTTCGCTTAAGAAGCTGATAAGTATTTTGACAATATTGGCTGGGGCTTAAAGGGTTGTAAGTGTTTTCTTTAATCCCGGACACCACAGGGAATCGAAGGCCTGAGAGATGTCTAAGCTTAATAATGCTGAGTAGAGGTTTTGGTCCTTGTTACGATTGATTGTAATTAGTGTTGATTGTAGAGCATGTTCTGTTGACTTATTCGTTATAAAACCAAACTGATTTGGATGAATGACATTATTTTTGAATGCATAATGCTTTAGTCTGTTTAATATTAATCGCTCTAAGATTTTTCCCAAGGCAGGAAGTAAGAAGATTGGTCTATCAGATGTTGCATCTCCTGGGTTTTTATTCTTTTTCAGAAAAAATATTACGTTACTTTTTTTAAGTGTTTGGGAAAGTATGTAAGTTTTAGACATATATTTAGATATTGCAGGAGGAGATTTGGCGCCGTAAGGTAAAGTAATTTCATTATTTGATTGTCCAAGCCGTCCAATCCTGGCGCTTTAGAAATATTTAAGTGCATGATTGTATGTTCCAGTTCGAAACGGGTGAAGGGAGGGTCTTCTGGTCCAGAAAATAAGAAATTGGAGTTCCTGATATTTGAATGCGTTGGGGTGTCTGTGGCTGGATCATCGGATGGAAATGTAGATTGCATTAGGTTTTGTAAAACAGATGGAGTGTCTTGGTTTTGGGGTTGCAATGAGTTCAGTGCTTGGAATTTTGTCGGATGAAAACGTTTATTAGTGGCGAGTTTCTGTAGAATGCCGTATGGTTCTGTGAGTTCTGAGCAGAATTTTTTCCAGCTATTGAGTTTTGCTTTTAAAATTTCCTTTTTGTAAATGGCCAAGCTTTGTTTATATAAAGTACTTAATTTCTTTCTTTCCTCTTCAATTTTACTTGATTTTAGGAGTCTCCTAAGTGCTTTGGTCTTACTTTTGAGACTTCTTAGATTTTTATTCCACCAATTCAGTTTATTTATTTGTTTTGGTTGTCGAATTTTGAAGCTTTGTTCAGCTGAATTCTGAAGCACTGATATTAGTTCATTTGTTACTTTATCTAGATGTATTAGTTTTGCAAGAATTTAGAAGTGACTCTATTGGTAGAATATTGGAGTGTAGGCATTTTTTGAATTTTTAGATATTATTAATTGATTTATATCTTTTGTTGAAGAAGATGGTTTGCGCTTTGCTAATTTCAAATGTGATGTAAGCGTGATCGGAGTATGACTCTTCATCGCTTACTGCCCAATTTTGGATAGAGTGATATGCTCGGTGATTGGTAAGAGTTAAGTCTGGCTAACCTTGGCCATTTGGTCCAGTGAAGGTTGGGTTTGAAGGTTGAACATTGTTAAGAAAAAGTTGCTGCTCCACTAGAAAGTCTTCTATTATTAGACCTCTATTATTGTTATTGGGATAGCCCAAAGCACATTTTTTCCATTAAAATCTACAGATATTAATATTTGAAGATTCTTGTAAAGGTGTAAATGATGTTTTAGTAAGTCCAGAGTTCTATTTATATCCTCCGCTGGGGAAGAATATACACTACAAAATATAGTTGGTTCTGATTCAGTGTCTAAGCGTATTATTACGACATCTCTGTGTTTTAGAATGATCAAAGGATTAAGTGGTGATTTGAAGATAATTGCTGCTATTGGACCTTGATCAGGGTTTGTTTCGTAGTAAAGTTTCCAACTCAATGGATTTCCTCGTAGTTCTCCCGATTTTGCATAGGGCTCTTGAATAAACGCTATATCAGTATTATTTTCGGAGATGAAGTGAATTAATTGGGCTGTTACTGAGCGACTTCTTTGGAGATTTATTTGAACTAGTTTAAAATGTTTAATTGATTTTGAATCCATTAATTATTAGTGGTGAATATCTTGGAGGTGTAAAAGCTAGTGTTATTTGTAAGAGACGGAGTAGGACCTTACTAAAAATAGTTATTTCAGTGGTATACTGGGTAGAGTAGTGATCTGTAGATAAGGCAATGTGAAGAATAAGCTTCGTCATTTGAATCAAAGTTTGCTCCATTTTTGTTGGCTATGTAACAGTTAATACAATCTGCATAGTCTGCAGAACATTCGCTTTTGGAATGGCCATATCCGCATCGACCACAAACTCTTTTTGAGTTGCAAGACTTACTAAGGTGGCCGAAGTCCTGGCAATTATAACAACGTATAATTGGCCGATACTGGCGGACGTAGGTTGTCTGAAAGCCAAAGTGAATATGTTTCTGTATAGTTAGAATTCGTGCTAGAATTTTGTCGGTTTCTATAACTAGGTGCTGTAGTTTCTCATTAGAACGATGTGATTTTATTTCTATTATTTTGATTGTTGTATTTTTGTCCAGATTCGGATAATTTGCGAGGATGATAGAAGAAATATTATCTTCGTTAATTGAGTTTGGGGTGTTTAGAAGTATTAATTTTTTGTTTAGTGGTGATGGATCTAGTATGTTGAATTTACTTTCCTTAAGTTGACTTTTAAGTTTTTCTTTGGACTCTGCTGAGTTACATTGTACTTTTGCCACATTTTTACCCCAGATGACCTTCCTAGGACAGATGTTGCTCTTGACATTTTGAAGATTTGTTTTGAGGGAGGTTAGTGATTCCTATTTTGCAGGTTTTATGATGATAGATGTCTTTAAATCTTTTTCGTTTCTTCGCTTAAGAATCTCACTGTAGGATGGTTTTGTGAGTTGCAAACTGTTATTATTGCTAACGAGGGATTTCGTTGTCTGTTGTAGTTGTCTCATTTCTTCCATTTTAACATTTATTTGGGCGAGCTGATGATTGATTTGTACAATCTCTGCATGCTTGTCTGAGCTTGGAGAGGGGCGCAAATGCCCCTTGAGTTGTCCCAATAGGTTTAAAGCCTGATTTCTTTTGTAGCCCGGAAGATTAAATTTGTCTCTTGTTTTTCAAGTGATAATGCGCAAGGTTTTCCAAAATGTTGGTGGGAAAAATTTCTTTATTTGTGTCGTCATTAGCTGTATGTTCGAAGGGGGAATTTAATTTCTGCTCTTCAACAATGGATCTACGATTTAATTCGTTCATTAATGGATTAAGACCCTCTATATCCGTAGTCGAGGGGTTCGAAGATGATTTAGACAATTTTAGAGTAGAAGTGATATTTGTAGATAATGCCATGATAGAGAGTTGAAGAAGTGTTGCACTTAGAATTGAGCTGTTGTGAAATAAAAAAGCTAAGTATTGAAGGAAGGATTGCAATGATACATCGGAAGCGGCGCAGATATTAAGTCATTCCCGCCGCACATCACCCTCGCACCCAATGTACAAACCATAAAAGCAAATTCCTGTGAGAGAAAAAAAAGTTATATAGCGATAGCAAGGAATACTCTGAGAAGCCACCATTGATTGAGATCTCTATGTGAAGATGTTTCTGATTTTGCGAAGAGTTAACACCAAGCAAAATGACAAAAGTAAAAATAATAATAGTAAAATAAATAAATAAAATGAAATTGTGTGCTAATTTAGCAAGAAATTATGAAAAGTTGGAGGAAGTAAACCAAGAAATAGACTAAAAGTGATAAAAAAAGTAAAAAAATAAAAAATAAATAATAACAATAATGATAATAAAAAATAAAAAAATAGAAATAAAATAAATAAATAAATAAATAGAAAAAAATATAAAAAAATAATAGTAATAATGAAAAATATTAAAAAAAATTAAATAAAATAAATTTAAATAAATAAATGAAAAAAATACTAAAAAAAATACTAATAAAAAAATAATAAAATACAAATGAAGAAAAAATAATAAAATTAATAAATAAATAAATAAATATAATAAAAATTAAACTAAAAAAATTTTTAAAGAAGAAAAAAAATAAATAAAAATAAAAACAAAGAATAGTATTAAAATAAAAAATTAAAAATAAATAAATAAATAAATAAAATAAAAAAGAAACCAACTAAGATTTACTGAGTAAATTCGTTAGAAGCGCATAAAATAAAATAAAATAAAAAAATAATAATAATAATAAAAATAAATAAATAAAGTGAATTAAGCGTGTGTGTTTTGGTGCCAAAAGGGTTAAGGTGCAGTTAAACAAGGGGACATGGAGGGTACGTAAAATCGGACATCACGTTCATCGTGGAGGAATGAAAACCATAGGGAGAAAAATACAGATTTTAACAACACTTAATAGACAATATCTAATCTACTAATGATTATTTTTGAAAAGTAAAACATATGTTTAATCACAGGAATTTGCTCCGAATAAATATGAAAAGATTTGAGTGGATTGATAAATATTTAAAATGTTATTGGGATTTTAAAATGAAAATTACTATTAAAACTCATGGAAAAACAAAAAATAATGTCTTGCAAATAAAAGTTTGAAAAATTATAAAAAATTTAACATTTAGCATAGAATTATAATATATACATTTTTAAACTCGTTAGAATATCCACTCTAAATAGAATTTATTCTGAGTTGACAGGACAACTAGGGACGAAGTTATCAATACCTAATTATAAAAGAGGAAGAATATTTTTTGAAAAACTGCCAAAAACATGGATTTTTTATTTTATTAAAATATTTACAACTTCATACCCAGTCATCCTACCAGCCTAATTTGCACATTAAAATGCTCAGAATAAGTGTGCGGCATGAAACAAAGTAACACCTGGGCACTTACCTTTTAATTTAGCCTCTCATGTTGATTAATATTGTATCCATTGCACAAAAATGAAGAAATGTGTTTTTTTTTTTTTTTTTTTATTTTTATGTGTCCAATTAATATGGTTGATAAGCACACTTTTTCTTGACGCACTATTACAAAATTTAAGCAGATTGAAAACTGAATAAACTAGCACAAATCCGTTACAATTTTTCCAAAATAATGAGGGGTGACCTTCAAATTAACCGCCGTATCTTTGACACGTAGCTCCGTTGCTGGGGGTGTTCGGCCTGTTGCTGCGCGGTCTTTGTTAGAAGGAACGTCCCGCTGTACTGAGAAAAGCTGTCATATTTGCACTAAAATGCTTATAAAACTCACAAAAATGATTCGAATTACGTCAAATTTTTACAGGATGTGCACAGTTTGGTGACACTCACAAAAGTGTAGAAATTCTACTGTGTCCAGTAATTTTTTGTGTCTTTAGAGGGAAAGTTCAGGAGCGCGGGAAAAAGACGTCCTTCTTCCTCGCGAGTTGGGGCTTCTCTGACAGAAAAATACAACAAAGCTGTTGTTGTTACTAATGACACTTTGACAAGCCAAGCTAGATATGCTTTGGTTTTGCAAATTTAAGTCAATTGGGAGCGTCTTTCGTTTTAATCAGAGCACCATGGAGGTGAAAGTACGACTTTTGCTCTTCAAATCCTCTGATAAATGGCAGCACCAGAGGATCTACTCCCTCAATTTTGGCATTTATCTGAAGGGGGAGTAAATTTCTTCAGACAATTGCACCCATGGTAACTGCTCAACGACCGACCACAGGACTTTCGATTGCACAGATTTATAACGAGGACGTATATCGCATATACTCGGTGGGTCTTTGGCGGCATTGAGAATCGAACACCACCCTTCCGGAAGGAAAGCCGACACCTTAACAACTAAATTACACTTCTAACATTACAAACACAACAAAGCCAACACTTCTAATAAACAATGAAAGAAAAATTATCAAATGTAATTTGCATATCCCGAAAATTTGCATATCCCGTTTCCCCACTTCCGATTTGCATATCCCGTTTCCCCACTTCAAATTCTCCGACAAATTCCGGCTGAAAATAAATATATGTATCTAATCAATAACATCAACGATACTAAATATTTGACTGCGGTATTTATCTTACGTCTTTAATTGATGGAAATACTCCACGAGATATCTCGTTTTAATTGCACTCCAGCTGCAAAACAACACAATGTACCCTCAAATATCTACAAGTTTACAAAGTTAGTTCCTTTTTTATTCATCTTTTGTTCCTCGTCATGCCTCATGACTCTAGGCCTACTGAATAGCGGAAATGTGTACTTTCCATACGAAATCAGTCTAAATTGTATTTGGAACTCACACCCTCCCCTGACTTCCGCTCGGAAGACTTCCTCTCTTACCCCGGGGTTAAGGCGCGAGGGAAAGACGGTCAAAAATCCATGGATTGATCTGGGAGACGAAAGGGGTGAATCCAGGCGTGGTAGAAGCCGTCTTCTTTTGTTGATTTTAGAATGTCGAAATGCTACCAACTAGTTAGGAGGGTGGACTTTGTTTGACGCTACTTTCTTTGATAAACTCGTGGGAAAGAATTCACCTCCCTCCCCCTTTTCTCCGTTTCTGTAAACAGGCGGGAAGACAGTCATGGAAATTCTTTGAAAAGTGTTGAGAAAAGTATGTAATTTGATTCAAATGATATGTTGATTTGGGATTCGGAAAGAAAAGTTTAGACAGGTCAATGAAATGAGGATATTGAAGGGAAAAGTAATTATCCCTTCCTAATAAACTTTCCCTAAACTAATGATTTTCAGTGTCATTTGCTCCTCAAAGGATTAATCAAAGGCACCATTGGGTGTATTAATCTCTTTTCCAATGCAAATACGATTGTTTTTGTGAGACATAAATATTTATTTTTTATTCAGTAAGTTGCAATGGTTTATACTATGAAATTTTCTTTTTAACTTTTGTAATTTTGATTCATAAATTACATAATTCTTTTAATAAATTGCGTTGTTTTCTGAAAATTTATATAGAATTAACTATCAAACATGTAAAAGAGACTTGTAAAATTGATTTATTGTTATAGTCAAAAATTTATGACTTAATATTTGTGATAAACTGCTCATTTTAAGGATTTATGCGAGATTATTTATTGTTCAAATAAATTACGTTATAATTATTATTTGCAAGATATGAGTAGAAATTTCTTCAGTAAAATTTATACTGGAAATCATTATTTTGATTGATAAATTACACAATTCTTTTAATCAATTGCATTGTTTTCTGAAAATTTATATAGAATTAACTATCAAACATGAAAAAGAGACTTGTAAAATTGATTTATTGTTATAGTCAAAAATTTATGACTTAATATTTGTGATAAACTGCTCATTTTAAGGATTTATGCGAGATTATTTTTTGTTCAAATAAATTACGTTATAATTATTATTTGCAAGATATGAGTAGAAATTTCTTCAGTAAAATTTATACTGGGAAATTTAAACTTTCATTATTTTGATTGATAAATTACACAATTCTTTTAATCAATTGCATTGTTTACTGAAAATTTACATAGATTAATTAATAAACATATAAAAGAAACTTTTAAAATTGGTTTATTCTTACTGTCTAAAATTTATTATTTAATATTTGCAATGAATTGTGCTATTTTTAAGTAGTTACGGGAATTTTTTTCAATTCTATTACTTTATAATTTTTTAAATTTCTAGGATAAATAGATATTTTATTAAACTTTTGCAGGATATTTGTATTTTTATATGTAATAATTATACATTCTAATATTTTCTTTTAATTTTTCGTTAATGAATTAATTTTACATGCATTTACACAAATTTACCCTTAAACTACTTTATATATTTTTTATTTAAAATAAATTTGACGTTAATATTTTATACAAAACATTTGTTTGTAATGCGAAATAATGATTAAACTAAAAAAATTTGTTATTTATTATCAGTATTATTTTTTGATTAAATATTCTCAAAAACAACAGATAAACATAATGAGAAAAGCGTTATAAATTTTTATTAATTTGAAAATTTATTTACCGAGCTTATTATTAGCACATGCATCATATATTGATATTAACACATAAAAATTTACGTTTAAACTTTCACTTGTTTAATCACATTTCTTAAGGAATTACTGAAGGAGCTCATTGTAGCCACGTAGTAATACACCAATTCTCAGTGCGAAAGATCCCAAGTTCGATCTCAGCTTCTGTTAAGCAACGAAGATGGATTTTGAGCTTCAGATTTCTGCATGCTCAAATATTTGGTTGAACGCTTGGTTTTTCTAAGGTTTCCTTTTTTTATAAAACACGAATACTTCTCACTATATTAGAAAGTCCTCCGGGAAGGTTATTAAATATGCAATGGACGATAAAAAATAATAACAATAATTTAGGGTGTTAAATAGATCCCAACACAGTGTCAAATTGAATTATAAAACTTAATATTTTAAATTAACTGAACTGTGTGCTGTTTTTTCTCATTTTAATAGAGCCTGATTTCTTAGTATTACGGAGTATTTACTAGTTAAACTATTACATATATATAGCTATATAGTTGTAATGTATATATATATATATATATATATATATATATATATATATATATATATATATATATATATATATATATATATATATATATATATATATATATATATATATATATATATATATATATATATATATATATACAAATAAATTCTTAAATTATAATATGCTCCATACACATATGAACAAACAGTTGCCTGTATATATGTTTTAAATTAATACCATAATCGTTAAGATATAAAAGCTTTTTAATCCTTGATAATGCGCTTTCACAAATACACTCTTCGTCAGAAGAATGATATAATAAAAATGGTTGATTATGCTCCTGGTATTGATGCACATTTCGCTAACTACGCATTCAGCTCTAAACTTAGGGTAATAAATTTTTCATTTCCCTTATGTAAGCCTATTTGTAATAAATATTGAAAAGAAAACATCCCGCGCTGTATAATGGTCCGGAGTGATAAATATATATATATATATATATATATATATATATATATATATATATATATATATATATATATATATATATATATATATATATATGTATGTATATATATACATATAAATTTACAAAAATAATTAAAGGAAGGCATTTTAATTAATTTTATATTAAATTTTCGATATTTTTCACACTTAATTATTTCAGAAAAAATAATAGATGTTATTACTCATTTTTCTGTGATCATAACAAAGTTAATTGCATTTGAAAGAATTTTCTTTTTAGTTTCTATCATTATTTCCAGTTCTGAATGTAAGTCAGTTAAAATAATGTGAATGTCTTTTTTCTATATTTGAATTCTTTCATTTTTTTTATATTTACTTTATGTTGAATTTACCTGCTGTTATTGCTCTACATAAAATGTGCTCACGGTATCATGTATTGATATTTATAGAATATATATAATAGCACATATTATATGTTACTAGAAATAAAACAAATTTAAAAATCTATGTTCCATTTAAATTGAATCAAATATTTTCTTAAATTATTAAATTTGTAGTTTGAACTAGTTTCGCTAGAAAGTTAAATAATCCTTAATGACGAATTACTTATGAGCAAAAGAGTTTAAATTAAAATTAATGTATATTAATTAAAAATATTACAGACGTTAAAAAATAATATTCAAATGTATTTTGTTCTTGCATATGGCATTCTAAGAATTAAACAATATTTTTATTTATATATATATTTATGAAAATTGGCTTAATTTAAAATAATTTAATAAATTAAAAATAATAAATATTAAAAAATAATATTAAGGTAAACTTGTATAATATTATAATATAAAAATAACATTAATAATATTAAGATATAACGGTATTCCAAGTATTGAACAATATATTTATACATGATTTAATTTAATCCTAAGTGTCGCTAAACAAGCCGTTGAAATGGCCCACAGACTTCCTGGGTTCTATTTGTTCTGTGGTGACTCATCGCGATTTCTCTAAGAAATTGAGGTGACTCATCACATCTTTTCTGAAACTCTTGATCTTTTACAAAACACTTGAATTCCGCGAAGTAAAATTAAAAACTTGGCTATCAAATTTCTGTGCCAATGGTATTAACTTTATGAAATGTACCCAACCAATCAGCACACATTGTAGGCGCGGTTTATACATTCTCTCAGTGAGATCTGAACCGAACACAAAACACTTGCTCTCAAAAACTTATGCTAAGAGGACGCGCTGTTTCAGTCCTCCTAAATTTCTTTGTTTCTATGTAAGTTGTGTTGTCTGCAATAAATGTTATTTATTTTAAAAAATGCCTTCTGAAAAAAGTTAAATATCAACTAAATTACACCATAGTTCGCTAGCTTTGGGCTCTTCAGTAGTTCAAAATCAGCTTTAAATAACGGTCCTGATAGATAAGTAACATGTTTTGTAGATCTAAAAATGTCATCTGACTCATATTATTCTTAAAACACTATACAAAAAGACACTCAGTTTTTGCTTAAAAGTCATATTATTTTAATCTCTCTGATGTTCTGCGTGTAACAGAATAAACAGGAGAATATGAGCAAAAAAAATTGTGGTTGACGGTTATACGTTTTTACGGAGTAATTTAGAAATGTCTAGTTCCTTTCTATAGTATTCCTTATCAACTCTAATTCTCTAGAGGAAGTAAACTTCTACAATAGAAAAGGTTGAAAAGTAAATTTTTCGATAAAATTTTCTCACAAAATTTTTCGTGACTTTCTTTTTATTTTAAAGATACATCTTACCTTTCATTTCTTAAAATTTTCCTTATCGTCTTATTTAGGGTACTTTATTTACTTCATCCTTGTCTGTTTTTGAATTCTTTAAAAGTAACTTATTTTTCTTTAAGAAACATGATCGTTCAAAATTTATTTGTTTAGTGGTTAATTTTCCATTCCAAACACGTGATGAAAAAATTTAGAATTGCAATGACATTAAATTAAGCAGAGAATTTTTTTTAAATTTAAAAAAAATGAAGACTTAACGTTCATTTGTTTTATTTCATATGATTCGATTATCATTGGAAGTTAAATTGCCTCCAGGTAATCTTAATGATACACGAGAATGATCTTTAAAACTACAAATTTTTAATTTGAAAGCTTTACTCATGATATACTTTTTATGATTTAAATTATTTATTTTACTTTTGCACTAAATCAGTCGAAAAACAATTGCCTACAGCAAGTTTGATTATTAATATAAGATAAATATTACTACTGGCTTACTTAAATTTTAAAAGTTTTTTGAAGAAGTTGAAATATTTGTTTTACCTTTGTATATATAGTTACAAAATAAATATTATCATGCGGTTGTATTTTCTGAAGACATATATTTGTAAGAAATTTCTTGTAATATTTTTACAGTCAATCATAACCTTATTTTAGTGTTTTAAATTAAAAAAGGTGAAAGCACTTCAATCATTGATTCCTTTTATTGAAGATAAAATTATTAATGTCAAAACAATATATTGGCTTTATTATAAAAAATTCAAAGCTTTGATATTAACAGTAAAATTTATCAAACATTTCTAAATAACTTGTTTTAGTTATAAATTTTTTTATGACAGTTTTTAACTTATTTGATTATTTTTACATATTTCTCTTTCACATAAAAATCTAAAGCACATTAATTATTGCTAAATTCAACAAAATTATTACAATTCTCTAACAATATAATTGCAATCCAATTACAATAGGTTATTTTCAAACATTTTTCTGATAATTTATTCTTACTATACAGATTGTTTTGAAGTACGTTATGTATTAATAGTTGATTCATTATGGCGATGAAAGTTTCAATTTTTGGTTCCAGCCATTGCTGAATAGTGTTTCACATATTTTGGACTTTATATGCGAGTACTTGGAATTACTTCGGATTTTTACTTGAGAAGAAGCTTTACGGCGTGAAGCTATTGAGCTCCAGTGGCTCAGTAGCTTCACGCTGCTTCCCGTAAGCTCAGCAAAGTGAAGCATCATTTGCCGCGGGCAGTGGTTGGGAGGGTGACCACGGTGTACTCTCCTTCACTGGGTTGCTGGAACTCCGTGGGTTGGGGACGTGTCCAAGTTAATATGTGACGTCCAAAGTCCTTCCGCTGGTGTGACGTGGATGTGGAGAGGAGGGTTCCAGCTCAGGTGCGGCCTCGTCACCTGACCGTGGTTCAAAATTACGAGGCACCTTAAAATGAGCAAAAAGTCGTACTTTCACCTTCGTGGTGTTCATATCCAAACGAAAGACGCATCCTGTTGACTTAAATCGCGCAGCCAACGGCATAGCGAGCTTGGCTTGCCAAGTGGCATGGGCAACAAACAAACACTTGAGAAGAAGAGTATGGACAATTATTAACGTATCCATGTATGACCAAATAAAATGCTCCAATCAACACATAGTGAACTTTATTTACCTCAAAACAGCCTTCGGATACATAACTGTCCATATTTCATAATATACAATATCTTAGAAATATTGGAAAATATTGTTATAAATGTTCCCAACTGCAATGCAATTTAGTTTTATTTATTTGCTCTATAGATCAATATTTCCCAACCTTTTTTGTGCCACGCTTTACCTAATTCTTTTTTAAATTCTATGTAACAAATGCGTAATTTGTAATATTAAAAATTGAATTGTTCAATGATAAATTTAATTGATAAGTTTTAAAAAGAAATCACTAGGAAATTGCTTACGAAACACTGTAAATAAATTTTTCAAAATATATGATGAAAAACTAAAGAGTTCAAATTTGAAATAATTTTAATAAAGACTTTTTTATAATAATTTAATTTAGTGACTTGCTTGCGTCACAGAGATTTTATGTTAGGTTCCAATTTGGTTAGCTTCAGTCTCGAGTCTCCAAGTTGTGTTATATCCAGACAATTTCTCTTTTTTACCAGTGACTCATTTACAGCACTAAATCCACATTCAACTGAATATGAAGATGGAAATGCTAACAATAGTTTTCGTGCACATTTGGTTGAATTTGAGTATTTGATTTCTGTTTCCTCACAAAGCCATGCCATCGCTCCTTTTATATTAAATAAAGTTTAAAATGGTTCATCATATTGCATTTCTGCGAGTTCTTCTTGATACTGCATATTTGATATATCAAACAAATCCACAAACATTGGCTACATCATCCATGCTGGAAAATGAATTTGATTTAAATCAGTCGATAGCATTTTCAGTTGATCCACAATAACAAGTAAAGCGGTATCATTTACTTTACATTTTTTGGAGCCAATGAAACTGCTCAAAGTTTTTGTTATAATATATTTCTAACATTACTCGATATGAGTAATGAAACTAAATATATTCGCATTTGCATCCAAAAGAGTTTTATTGGTTCCTTCAAGAGTTGCTGATTTAATATATTTAGTTTTTCAAGGATATAGGCTAAATAGCTCCCAAATGCTTTATCATCGACTGTTAGCAAATGCTTCATTTTAGGTTTGTCGTTTAAAAAACCACTAAGAGTATGAAACAGTTCCAAGAGTCTTTTCAAGCAGTTCCCTTTAAAAAGCCTTAGTTCAGTGCGAAGAAAAAGCCTCGCATAATCTATATTTTCTTCCCTACAAAATAGTTTGAAGATAATGTCACATTTGGCATTAGCTATAATAGAATTGATACATTTTATTACCGAATGTAGAACATAATTTAGAACAGACGAGATGTTTTAAACTACAAAGTTTTCAATTTGAATAGCACATTGCAGAAGAATCATTTC
>JAJQOW010001717.1:0-36227 GCA_037975125.1 Latrodectus hesperus | reverse complement strand
ATTGATCTCTGTTAGGGAATCAGAACATATGGATAGTGGTACCAAGAAATATGTTCCTGAACCAATTGATCAATCTCAGTCTGACAATGTTGTGTCAGATGCTAGTGAAAATAATAACGATGATTTATCTCAACCAGGCTCCTCTATGCAGCCCCAAAACCTTAGTTGGATAACTCAAAATATTGTACAGAAATCTTTATTAATTTTTTTGGTGTAGAGTAGGAGGCCCTATTCTGAGATGCACCCTAGATCGCGCTAAATCTCCTACACAGGTGTAATGCATTGTTGTTTCATTCATATGTAAAAACATTTACGCGTATACGGGCTTCACTGCAAGGTACGTTTTTTATGATCCTTGTGGTGCAGTGTTCCATGTGATGAAACACGCACAAAATTGAAATGGTAAATGTAATCGGTACAAAACTTTTACCGTATAATCTTAATTAGGCAAGCTACCATTTTTAATTTCAACTTTAAATTGTAGTGCGCCTGAAAGGGTTGAAACTAGTCATAATGTCCTCTAAGTGAAACGATACCTCTGGGTGGTGGCGGGCCAAGTATTGGGAGTTTTATGCTTGGTCTCTACTTCGAAATCAGGCTCCTCTTATATAACTTGTAGAGCCCATCTCAGGGCTAGTTTCAGGGAAGCATCCTGGTACAACAATTTCAGTGATTTTATTTGCAATTTTGACATGAAGTTCAGAAAAGAAACATTAACAATATTTCATTTATGAATTAAAGGTGCATTTGTATATTAAGTGTCACGCGTTATAAATTTCTTTTTTTCTACAATAGAAAACTCGCATTCACTTTGTTCCTCTTGGAACCCGTTATCTAACTTCTACAATTGATTTGAATTTCATAAATAATGGGAAAGAGTAACATAATATATATGATCAATGTTAGTATAAATTTCATGCTTCTGGATTTTTTGCTGTAATACTTGAATAATTAATATGAAAAATTCAAATTTTAAACTTATGACAAAGATTTTCTCAGTTTTATTTTATTGCAGAGTTTTCTAGTTTTCTTTATTTTTAAATTTCAATTTTTTAAATGAATTGATAAATTGTGATGCTTTATTGAAAACATTGTTTCGCAGTACAAAATAAAACCTCCTGCGTGGTTCAACTTCACCCAAACTGCATGAGATAGAATATATTTGAAAATTTTATTATAGTTTCAACTTTACTCATGTTGAGTTTGGAATTTTTTGCAGCTTTTTTGGATAGTGGGTTAAAAAGCTAGAATGTGCTCATTGCAGATGGCAAAAGGATTTTTTCTAAAATTTTAAAAGTGTATATTTTATTAATTAAGAAATTAATATGTGGGAATGTGGAAAAATACATCTTTTTTTTATTTTGTCCCTCACCGATTGCAATGAGTTTTCACATTTGAAAGGGTTATGCACCTTTCCTTTCTAGAAATAACCACTAATGCAGTGGTGTGTATAGCAATATAAATTTTTACAGTGAGTTCAAACCAATTTTAATAACTTTTACAAAAAGTGCTAACAAAATTTTAAAATGAAAAATATAATGTTCGACTTAATGAAAAATAGGAATTAATTATTTAAATTAATTTATAAGTTTGCTTATATTAAAGTGTTAAGTATACTGAATACCGCAATATTGAGTTATTAGAGTTGATCTATCTTAATTCGATAAGGGAAATATTAAAAAGCAAGTATATCAAATTGTTAGGCAAATGGTTATTTTTGCGTTTCAGCTCAACAAATCGTGAGTTTGTTTCCTGTTCAATGCATGAAGTATTGTGGTGATGTGGAATCCACTTTAAATAATGTCCTTTTGCAAAAAAATCACACTCCAACAAGGAAAGAAATTAAGAATGGAGGTGTGAATATTTCTTTTCTGCATTTGAAAATTTTTGTATTTGTAATTACGTGTTACATTAAATGTCACTTTGAACAAAGCAAATTTAAATACTGTTACTAAAATAATAATTGCTATTTGTAAAAATCACGTCTAAAAGCTATGTATAAGTATATTAATGAAGAGGCCCTTGAGGACCAAAACTTACTTTCTGTCCCAGCTCAGGTAAGCCGAGCAGGCAGCTGAACGGTTAGCGATCTTGCCTTCGGTTCAACAGTTAGTGGGTTCGAATCCCACCTTGGGCATGGATGTTTGTAGTGATTCGGAATCCACTTTAAACCGTAGGTCCTGGTCTAATTAGCTCTCGTGTGAAAAAAATGATCATTGAGCGATAAAACACACACCAGCTCAGGTAAAATTACAAATTTTGATGCAATAATATCACGAATGTCAATATCAAAATGACAGATGAATTTCTCACTTCCAACAATCTGAAGCACTTGAATTTGTTGTGCATTTTTTATTCAGTAAGTTTTTTTGTGATTTTGAAAATGGTAATATATTAGTTATTCTATTATAAATTATTTTATTTAAAATGCATTTATAGTCACTGAACTTCTGAAAAGGAATGTCTTGGCTCTTGTTTGCAAAATGCAATCAAAATGAAAATACAGATTATGACTAACTTATCACTGTTTTCTCATTTAAGTTTTGACATGAGTGTTTGTTTTTTAAACCATTAAATATAAATGCTTTTGTTTCTTAAGTTAAAAGAGTTCCTAATTGAAATTATCAAACATTTCTCATATTTACCTGTTTGACATTTTTTTACATTGAGTTTAAAGCTTATAACAAGAGGGCATTAAAATAACAAAAACATAATTTACAGAATAAAGGAGAAATATATATTTTAAAGAAAAATTAGTAATTTCTATCACAGAATCTAGATGAGAACTTCATGTAATAACAAAAATGTAGACAATGAAGGCATTATTTTTATTTTATTAAATTATTTAGTTTTCCCTCTTTAAGTATGTATGTAACTATTTCATATAATTTGGTTTGTGTTTCCTCTTGTATAATTGTGGCCTTACAATGATGCCTGTGAAACTAGATCAAAATCGAACATTTCAATTACTTTACAATAAATTTGCATCAGTTAAGTTTTTAAATCAATATCAATTTGATGAAGTATATTTCTTTAAAAAAGCAAATTACTTTTGTAACAATTTTATACAAATGAGTTTAATTTTCTGAGAACAAGAATCAAAGGATGTATTAGATAATATAATTATGTGGAAAATAAAACTTCTATATGAAACATTCAAGTTTAAAAATATCATGGAAAAATTTACTAATTTTTTCAAGTTTTCTTAGCCTAAAATCTACTTGTTTTTCTAAGACGTTTCATTGAATTTATAGATTTAATAAAATCAATATTTTGAAACAAAAAATCTTAATTTTAATCTTCAATATAAGTAAAATGTTTTACAGAATGAATAATATGCACTTCTTAGCAATGAATTTAATGTGGATATATAAGGATCTCAAGTATTCAATTGTATACGAAGTATTATCGCTGTTCTCTACGTTAGGAAATTTACTCTGAGCATTTTCATATATATAAAAATGATTTTAGAAATTTATGTTTCTCATATATATGAGTATTTAATTTAAATTTGGCTATCAGAAAAGAGAATGAAATATCCAATCAAAAATATAATGAACATTATTGCCAGTTAATGCTCAAATGATAAATTTTTCTCAAACTTATATTACAAAAACTTTCAGATTCCAGTTCTGAAAGTGATGAATTTGAAGAAGTTTTTCTACCGGGTGTACCATCCACTTCATCAGGTAAGTTGCAAACAATTTTTTTTTAGTGTATTAAAAATGGTAATTAAATAGAAACTAGAAGTTTTGAAGGATAACACTTTTTAGAGCATAATGTGCCTCGTTTGATCCCAACCACTATTAAAGAATGAGAAATATTGTACTTCTGCCTAAAGAAAATAAAGACCCCGTTATTTTCTTTGATAAGACCTCTGCTAAAGAATATAAAGACCCTGTTAATTATAGGAACTAATGGTGACCACAATCTTTCAGTTATTCTTTATTCATTCTTTTCGGCAGGAATAAAATTAACTAAAAAAACATTGACTTTGAACATCTAGTACAAGAAAGCAGATATCATTATATTAAAAATATATCAACCACTCGTTTGATGCATAGCTATATCTTATCCAACAAACCAGCGCCTCTGTTTGAATTGTAAAATTATTATAACTGTATACTGTCTTAATTGAATAAGACATTGATTATTAAAATTGTATTATTTTTTAAACTTGACCCAATTTCAGCTCAGCTGAGCTGATAGCTGAATAGAAAGCGCTTTTGCTTTTGGTTCAACAATTCATGGGTTCAATTTCCAGCTTGGTTTTCGATGTTTGCAGTGGTTTGGAATCCACTATAAGCCATTGGTCACAGTTTAAATAGCCGTCATGTGCAAAGTATGAATCTTGGATGACAAATCAAATTTCAATAACTTATCGAGACTTGATTGGAGAAAGACCCCATTTAAATATTTTCTTTAATGTCTGTTTTTAACATCTTTTGTCTTTATCCTGCGCTACCTTTTTATTAAACAAATTTCTTCTGCTTTTAACTTTTTACTATTGTAAATCTGCCTGTTTTTCTTAGACTGCCGCTGTATTGTTTCCTGTCTTAATTTAGATTTTGCACTGATTGAATATTTCTTAATTTAGGCATTTTTTGCAGATATCTATAAAAATACAATTTTTATTGCATAGATATTTGATAAAAATACTATTGACCAGTGGCGTGGTGAGCATAATTGATACCCTCTTAAAAAAAATTGTAATACACACATTATAAATATGAGAATAAGATGTATTAAGTGTGATAAGATTTATACAATAATATAAAAAAATGACATATAATACGTTATAATAGAGTATACTTGTAATAAGAATACAGTATATATAACAGAATACTGCGCCTACTATAAAAATACATTAGTCTCAGGCTAAGCTTTAAATTTAGATAAATTCAATTCTAATTATAAAATAAACACTTATTGGATTCGGAAAAGTGTGCTAAAAGGATAATCGGACTTGTGTGATTTAGAATTTATTATAAAGATATTGATTTTATATACTAATCCAATTTAAAAAAAACAAAATTTTTTACATGAAATAATTCGTTACATATATATGTAATTATTTGCAATCTAATATACTACACTACTCACATTTTTCTTGTCTTTGCTGAAGCGAATTGATCAATTACTTTATCAAAGTTGATCATTTTAAATTTTTTTGTACTTAAGATTGTTAAACCACTTAGACGGTTTTGACTCATAGTGGATCATAAATAAGTCAAAATTAATTTTATTTTGCTGAATGAACGTTCACAGCTTGCAATTGATGCATAAATAGTTAAAAGTATTTGAATGGCAACCTCTTCTTCCACGAAATCCACTTCAAATTGTAGGCCCCAATCCAAATAGCTCTTGTGTACAAAAAATGACTGTTGAATGATAAACAAAGCATATTTCAGAGAGATACTTGTTTTTATACAGCATGCTTTTATAAAATAAAAGTCTGCTTATCTTGTGTGATGTACTAATACATGGAATCGTGCATATATATTTACTCTAATAAAAATGGAACTGTCTTCACTTTATTGAAAATTTTACTTTATGTACGAATAACACCGTAAATCTAGAGAATAAAATCATCTTTAATATGAAATATGTTGAGAAAGTTAGGGGAAACGTGTCAGATACATTTAAAGCCATTTGTTGAACATATTTTTTATATGAAAATTAATATCTTAGTTCAAATGTATTCAATAAAAACTATGAAATTTTTTAATTTGATTTTTTATTTAATTCATTTATATATGAGTGATAGAAAACTTCCCAATTTAAACGAAAAACTGCATTTTTTTCCATTTTCTTTTCCAGGACTGAGAAGAAGAGTAACTTTCCCTCAAATTCTCCCAGGTAAGTCTTTTTTTACTTCCTAAGAAAACTAGTTTAAATTTTGCAAGTTAGCTGTTTTTTCATTGTGTAATCTTTAATTTACATTAATTACATAAAAAATAATCATTAAGGATGGTATTGTAGCTTCCATTCATAAAACTATAGTGTGGTCATAAAATTACAAATTCGAAATTTTTATTGAAAGTTACATCATAATTTTTCAAATTCAGCGGTTGGATAACATTTTAGAATATGAAATCTTATGTAATTTAGTCAGTGTTACTTAGTCTTATTGTAATACTTTACTCTTTAAGAGAATTTAAAAATATTTTTAAATTTTCTTTATATAATTTAAAAATATATAAAGTTTTCTTGTTCTGTAGAACTAGAATTCGTATATTAGTGTGGAAATGTTCGAGCTCTTATTTCTTTATTTAAACTATTTTGAAGTCCTACTTCAAAGTGGGACTTCTTGTTTCAACATTTCACATATTTATTGCAATTAAATAATTTAAATATTTTTGAAATTCAGAACATTAAATTATTTAAGGAAACTTTGAATTTATGCAATCTGCAATTAAAAATAGTTAATATTCTAAACAAAATTTAAATAAGCCAATGAAACTTCTTAAATTTTTTTACACTACAAATTTTTACACCTGGATGAACCAAATCAATGTTCATTTATCTAGATTAGATTCATTAGTTCATAGATTCAAGTTTTCTCTCTCGATTTCTATCTCTAGCTTGAATGTTGGCACAGCTTGTCCTTATCTGAATCTTGTGCAAGAAAACCCAACCAACCTACTAGCTTGAATGTAAAAGCAACAAAATTATTGAATGTTTGCAGTGGTTTCGAATATCCACTTCAAATTGCAGATACCAGTCTAATTAGTATTTAGAAAAACATTTTATTTCTTTACCATCTTGTAAAATAACTTTTATTTCGATTGTCCTGAACTAGAACCATCCGAGCCTTATGAAATAACTTTAATATGCTTTCTTACAATGTAATGCAATAAACTTTATCACCTAATCAATGAACTTAAATTCTGTATGCTAAATGCAATATATGAATTCGTCTCTCCTTAAATATTTAAGAAATTAACACTAAATACTGGTAAAAACAGAAACTTGTGATTTATAGGAATTTAAAAAAAGTTAGTTCACACGAACAATTCGTCAGGAATGGGAACCTGTGTATTCGAATGTTCAGAATTTATTTCAAGCAGTTGGTTTGTTGAGTTGACAATTGAACGGCTATAATTCTAATTTTAATTGAGTTTGTTGGTTTGATATCTATCTCAAGCTGAAATGTTTATTATGGTAAAGTAATTAGTGTTTGTTCCATGTGTGCCGAATCGAAAATAAATTACTTGACTGCTGATCAAAAAAGTAATTGATCGCTTTTGTATCGTTATTCTGATGAAGGAATTGTAGTTTTCATACAGGTGACTATATCCTGGAATTAATGGATTATTCTGCAAACAAAAGTAACTTTTAAGAATTGACTTACTAAGGAAGAAAATATATTTCTAATTACTTGTGTTTTTAATATAAAAAGTACACATTATATACCCTGGTAATTGGTAGCTTTTGGAAATCTGTATATATTTAGACTATAGCTTGGAAAAAGAATCAGTGGAGAGTCAAACCATTCAATAGAATTTGGTTCAAGCATAATTACATACAAGCAAAACTATTTCGGATAAAAATGTTAATTGTTTTACAATAAATTTTTCAATCCTTTCTTGAAATACTTGTTTTAAAATTTCGTATTAAGAAAGTCTGTTTCCATAAAAATGAATGTATATTGTAGCTAAATAATTTTGCGATCTTAAACACTCACATTTGTAACCATTCCATGAAGTATAGAAGGATTATTGGAAATACCTTGAGTATTAGGTTTATAGAATGGTTAGGTCTTTGATAAACACTCAATATAATTTAGAACAGCTGTTAATCATTCAGATTTAACGTGGTTCGTAACTATAATGTATTGGAAGTATTGAAAAATGAATTATGAATGAATGAAAAACAAATAAAGGCGTCTTGTTTAATCTTATAAATCTCGTCGCTTTTCAGTTTTATTTTTTGTATATGTTACATTAAATCATAAGAACTTTTGATGTTGTGAGATTAGAACATTGATAATCAAAAGATTTCTATTTTCTAGAACCCGATGAACCACAAATAAGCAGCGAAGAAGACATCAGGGAGGTAGAACCTCGTAAGTTTTAAATTTCTCTTATTTTTAAAAATTTAGTTCCTGAAATATTAATTATTTATATAATGAAATCTGTCGTATTTTGATAAATATGCAAAATGTTTCTCATTAAGTAGAAATGTAATAGAATGAATATATTCCTCTGACAGATCTTAAGTTCTTTAATTTGAACAAGATTTTCAGCAAGATTGTAATATATACGAATTTAATTTAGAACTTTATCGGTATGATGATCTCCCACTTTTGAAATAACCATAGAGGGACAAAGTAATGAAATTTTTCAGAGCTTGTAGCCGAATGATTAGCGGTCTGGGCTATGGTTCAACAGCTCTTAAGTTCGAATCCAACTCTGGTTTGGAATTTTGTAGTAGTTTGTAATCCATTTTCAAACGACAAACCCCTGTCTAATTGTAAACATTGTGTTCAAAAATTATCATTGACGATAAATCAAAGTAATGAAACTCTTTTATATTTTAATTTATAATCGTGCAGTTTGAAATCTTGCTCGTTGTCATACTGTAACTATTTTGCATTTAATTTTTCATAGATTTACCTTGCTCGTTTACTCACTTAGAGGTATGTTTGCCTCATCTATTTTCTCAAATATTCCATATGTTATGATCATTTTGGGCAAAGTTAACCAATTTAAGTTAATTTTAATCACTATTAACATGAGTAATGGGTCAATATGTTAAATGTACACCATTCTGTAAGTGTATCTAATTGGAAAAAATAGTATACACTCTGTCAAAAGTATTGGGAGATAATATAAGTTCATGAAATTTTATCATAATATATATCTTAAATACACAAATGAAACAAAAAAAGACGTATGACATTTTGTTAAATGCAGATCAGTGACTAAAACAAAACTCAAATATTAATGTAATTATTGTTATAATTTAAAGAAAAAAGTCAAGACAAAAAATGAGCTAAAAAAAGTATTGAGACACTGCCCAATAAATAAAAAAACAGCAAAAAATTTGTAGTTAAAATCTTGATGGACCACCTTTGTACTTCATGACCGCTAACAGTTGCGATTTGGCATGAATTTGACCAGTTTTGCACAAAACGACCCGCCGATTTTGGCCCACTCTTTAACGAGATGTTTTCTTAACTCCTGCTTGTTAGGAATGTGGTGTTCATTGAGTTTTTGCAAATTATCCCATACATGTTCTATGGGATTAAGGTCTGGATTCTGTGCAGGAGTTTTAATCACATCAGGACAGTGGTAAAGGGTCCATAGCTTGCAAATGTGCGCAGTATGTTTTGGGTCTTCATCCTGGTGAAAGTAAAAATGGCTTGCTATTCCCAACTTTCTTGCACTTTGCTTTAAGTTTCGCTTGAGAATGTCAAGATAGACATATTTATTCATTATACCATCTATAAAATCTAAGTTTCCAACACCAGAGATTGCCATGCAGCCCCAGACTAATTGGTTGCAGCTTCCATACTTAACAGTAGGCAGCAGATTTTTGACATGCAATTCCGTATTAGGTGTTCGCCAGACATTTTGCTTCCCATCTGATCGATCTAAACAAGTATATTTGTTTTCGTCTACGAAAATTACATTTTCCCAAAATTCTGGTAGCTGCTTTACATACATTTTAGCAAATGCCAGTCTATCCTGTCGGTTAGCTTTGGAAATGTTGGGCTTTCTTCGAGGTACTCTACCATGATACCTATGTTTTCTTAAAACATTTCTGACAGTTTCAGGATTTACAAATTTCTCGAACATACTTTTACACCTCAGTCATTTTTACAGCGCTGGTTCTTGGATTAATGAGAACTTGTCTCACAATCCACTTTTCTTCACATTCAGTAAATATCTTAAGACGCCCTGATCTCTGCTTTTTTTCAACACTATTTGTTTTTGTGAACCTGTGAAGAATGTTAAAAACAGATTTACTCAACTCCAAGATTTGTCCTATACAGCAGACAGACAACGAGAGATGGAAGTCCTGCTCTATACCAATAGGTTATCAGGTATGCTCCCACCTCAATCTGGAGAAACAGACACTTTCCACAGAGTGTCCGGCGTCCGCGAAGAACCGTGACCACAGCCGCTTATTGAATCAAGTGATTTTCATTGTTGGGGCACAAAGGCCTGCAGGTGTGCTCCGTTGTGATAGTTGGGCAGCTGTGCTGGGTTAAAGGTCTTCTTCACTGTCCGAGTCGGAGATGACATCGACTGAGGTTCGGAAAAGTGGATCTTTACAGCAATCCAAGCTTTTGTTTTGTAGGAGGGTCATCAGCTGGAGGAGACGTTGTTTCCTGAAGGCATCTGTTAGGCAGAATTTAATGAATTGTGTTGTGCTTCGGTTCATGGAGATTTTTAGATGATAGTTTACCGTTATTGGGCATTCCGTTAAGTAGTGTGTTAGATTTCCTGTTTTATTGTATGTGCAGAGTGGGGAGCTTGTCTTGCCAAATCTGTGGAAGTAGCTGGGACATGGTGCATGGTTGGTGAGGAAACCATTCAGGAATGGATTGGAGTGTAGGATGTCGGTGTTTACTTTGGGGATGATTTCCCGTGTATATTTGCCGGTAGTCGAATTATCCCAAAGTTGCCATTTTTTGGTGAGATTTTGGAAAATTTTACGCTTAGCTTTGGCTCTTGACCACTTGAGGGGGGTTAACTGTAAGTTTGGATGTGAAGCTGCTTCTTTGGCCGCGGCGTCTGCTGTTTCGTTTCCCAGGACTCCATTGTGGGTTTTTATCCAGCTGAGTTGGAAGAGGCAGTGGTGATTGTTGAAAAGAATTTCTTGGGTTGCTTTAATAACTGGGGATTTATGGTTTGGATTGCTTATGGCCAGCAGTGATAAGCTGTCTGACCAGATAGTGACCATTTTTATATTTTGGTGGATGCAGTACTGAATGGATTCTTTTATGGCCAGGGCTTCTGCTTGGAATACCGAGTTTTCTTCATGCAGTTTGAAAAGTTTTTTGTGAATTGGGTCTGAATTTTCGTAGACTATGAAGGCTGCTCCTGTTTTGTTGTTTAGCTGAGATCCATCGGTGTAGATATTAAATTTGGTTGGGATTGGTTGTTTTTGGGATGGTGCGGTCGGGATATTGAGGATATTGTGCTTGTGGCATATGATAGCGGGATGCATGTCGTCTTTGTTGAAGAGAGGTTCATAGTTGGTGGCTATGAGGGTGAAATTGTTTTCGATAGAGATGTTTTTATTGAGATGTAGCACTTGCGTTTTCAATGCGATTGCTTCTTGGGTTAGGTATAGTGGTGGAAGGCCCGCCAGGACATTTGCTGCTGCGGTTGAGGTAGTTTTGAAGGTTCTGGTGATCATTATTGTGAAGTGCCTTTGAATTGTTGAAAGTTGGGCGATTTTCCTTGCTGTAAGGGGGGGGGAAGGGCCCATGCAGATGCACCGTAGGTTATTATTTTTTCAATAATTGTGTTGTAGATTTTAATAAATTTGCTTTTTAGTCCCCAGCTGCAGCCAATCATTGAGCGGAGAAGTTGGGCTGTTGGTAACACTTTTGTTTTTAGCGACCTGATATGCGCCAGAAAGTTTAGTTTGTGGTCTATTTGTAGACCCAGGAAGGTTAGTACTTTTGTGTGGGAAAGGCTTTTTCCCTGGAGTGTGAGCTTGGGATTGGACTTGAGGGATTTGTTCAGTTTCCCAATAATCATGGCTTTGCTCTTGGGGGTGGAGATATTTAATTTTAACGAATCACATAGGTTGGAGAAGGTGTTCAGAGATTCATTGCAGTTTTGCTTCAATTTTCTTTTGTGTTGCCACTGACGATGAGTAGTGAATCATCTGCAAACGCTATAGCTGTTGTATGCCGAGGCCAGTTGTGTGTTAGTATGATGTTAAAGTACAGATTCCATAGTATTGGTCCGCTGACGGAACCCTGTGGGCAGCCTTGAGTTTGTTTTCGTGATACTCAGCCTCCGTCAAAGGTGGTGAGAACTGCCCGGTCTTCTAGAAAACTGAGAATGGATTCGGTGATGTTGCTTGGGGCTTTTATTTTGGTTAATATTTTAAGTTGTGGGTACCAGAGGGAGTCAAAAGCTTGTTTAATATCCAGGCTAAGAAGTGCTGTATAAAAGTTGCTTTCTCTATAATGGTTAATGTTGGTAATTGACTTCTGGATTGCATGCTCTGTGGATTATGTGATTGGTTTGGATATGGTTCTTTAGACTGTCTATAAGCATTCTCTCGAAGATCTTGCCCAATGCTGGTAGGACAGATTTTGCTCTATAGGAAGTGGGGTTGGAGGGTTTTTATTTTTCTTAAGGAAGGAGATAACGTTAGCGGACCAGATTTTTAAATTGTTAAGGGAAGTATCGCATATCTAGACATTTATTGAGATAGTCGAAGAGGAAGCTGGGTGTTGAGGAGTAGAAATACTTCATAATTAATTTATCTAGGCTGTCGATGCCTGGAGCCTTGTTATTGTTGAGATTTTTATGGTGTGGTGGAGTTCTGATCGGGTGAATGGTGGGTCCTTGTTGCCAGTGATGGAGATGCTCGCTGCTCTTGTGTTTGTTTGCAGCGGTGTATCTATTGTTGGATCGTCTTCTGGGAATGCAGTCTTGAGAAGATTTTGAAGTACTGTTGAATGATTAAGTTGTGGTTGAATGTTGTTGAGAGCTTGATATTTGGTTGGTTGGAAGATCTTGTCAGTTGCGATTTTTTGGAGGATTCTGAAGGTTTCGGTATTGTTGGTGCAGAACGATTTCCAACTGTTGGCTTTTGCTTTTAATATTTCTTTTTTATAAATTGCTAAGTTTTGTTTGTATTTTATGCTAAGTTGTTTTCTTTCCTTGTCTTTTGGGCTTGACTTCATGAGTCTTCTAATGGCCTTGGTTTTGTTTTTGAGAATTAGGAGGGAGTTGTTCCACCATTTTAAAGTCGAGATTTGTTTTGGATTCCTTATCTTGAAGCATTCACCTGCAGTTGTTTGTAGAGTTGTAATAATAGATTTTGTGAGATTATCTAGTTCAGGTGTCGTGGTACAGGAAGCAAGAAGAGGGGCGATATTAGGAATTTTGGTTTTTAGAAGGTTTTTGAACTTTTTGTGGTTATTGATTGTTTTGTATCTTTTATTGAAGATGGTTGTAGTGGCTTTGCTGAAGTCGAAGGTGATGTATGCATGATCGGAGCATGTGGTTTCTTCACTAACTGCCCAATTTTGGATAAGATTGTAGGCTTGCTGGTTAGTTAGGGTGAGATCTGGCCACCCATGTCCATTTGGTCCCACAAAAGTTGAGATGCTTGGTTGGATGTTGTTAATGAACAGATGTTGTTTTGCAATGAGGTCTTCGATAGCCTGACCTCTTGAATTATTTGAGGGGTATCCCCAAAGAGTGCTCTGACCATTAAAATCTCCAGCTATTATGAGAGGGAGGCTTTGGTCGTTATTTAAATTATTCTTCAGAAGTTTAAGAGGTGGATTGATATTTCCTGCTGGCGAAAGATAGCAACTGCAAATGATTTTGTCGGAGTTTGTATCGAGTCGGAGAATGACCAGGTCACGATGTTGTAGGATAAGTGGATTGATTGGTGATCTTATTATGATGGCTGCTCTGGGTGGATTGTTAACATCTTTGTGGTAGTAGTGTTTCCATCCTGTTGACAGGGTTCGTAGCTCGCCAGATACTGTGTACGGTTCTTGGACGAATGCTATGTCTATTTTTTGTTCGGTTACGAAAGAGATGAATTGGGTGGTGGCTGAACGGCTTCGTTGTAGGTTGATCTGAAGGCATTGTATATGATTGCTTTGGAATTTAACGTTCATTAAGAATTAAAGAAAATGTTGCTTTCTTGTGGTGCGGTTTACTGGGGGTTCACGTTAAATTGCTTAGTTGTGGTGTTCCAGCTGTAGGTTTGGAAGGCATTATACGATGGACAGTATTTGTCATAGGCTGCATGATGTGTATTGTAGTTTGCTCCACGTCTGTTTTCTTCTAGGTAGTTGATACATTCTCGTTTTGTCGAGTGGCAGGTTTGGGTTTCATGGGTTTTACAACATTTACCACAGCAACTGTTGGTATTTGGGCAGTCCACTGTTATGTGTCGATAGTCTTGGCACTTCAAACAACGTTTGACTGTGTGGAATATTTGTATGCCATGACGTGACAGGCCGATATATATGAATCTTCTGGCTGTTAGTTTGTGGGCTAATGTCCTTGGAAGCTCTATTATTACATTCCATGCTTCCTGGGTTTTAGTGGATCTTCTCATTTCGGTTATGCTGATTGGGATGTCTATGTTAGCTAAATATAGTTCCTCTTTGCATGTGTTGATTATGGTGTCTTCAGAGGTGCCATCAAGGTTGAAGATAATTATTTTTTTGTTTAGGGCTTGTTTTGTTGGCAACTTCAAGTTTTTCTTTTTCGAGGGTAGATTTTAGAATTTCTTTATCTTTGATGCTATGACATTTAATTTCAAGATGGTTAAATCTATTGTAGATTCGCTAGGGTCTTAAATCTGTTTTAATTGTTTTGAGGGTTTCCGTTAAGTTTTGATTTTTTTGCTTTTTGATTAGCAATGAGGGAGGGGAATTTAGGACTTGGCTGTATAATTTTCTTGAGGTGTTAGTTGGGTTTTGACTGTCACCTTTTCTTGCGAGTGTGGCGAGAGTATTAACTTCTTCCAGCTTCTTGTTGAGCTGCGGAATCAGATTATTTGTTAAATTATCAAGTTTTTTGTTGTTTTCGACATCTTGGTTTGTTGTTGTATATGGCATCGCAGAGGTTTGCACTTTTAGCGTGTCATGCAGTTCACTGATGAGGTCGTCTGCCTGTAGTCTGAGTTTAGTTGGAAGGTAGTATCTATCCCCATAATTTGAGTGGAGGATGTTAATTTGTGTATTATCTTGTTTTTTTCACTGGTGGCCTGTTTTACATTGCTTGGTGTAGGTGAGCGAGAGTTAATTGTAATAGTTGGGCTTGCATTTTCATTTGATGGAATGTTGCTAGTGCTATCTGATGATGGCAAGCCAATGATGCTTTCGTTGGGGTGCGACCTCCGTGTTTGTTCGTTTTGATGTTCCATATTTTAAAGTTTATTATGAATGTGGAAACGGTACGTGTAGCTTGATTCAGAAAGCCTAAATGGCTTGTGGTGAGAATTGATAAAAGGTAATGGAACGTTACATACAGGGAGAAGTGACCCAGATGTCATAACTCTTCCGCTCCGCATACCGAGTGCACACTTTGATTTTGTATCAAACATTAGTACATACAAACTAACACCCTGAGTGGGGCCCAGTGACTTGCATAGATAATGCTGTTATTTGTAATATGTTAATTATTTGTATTAGTTAGTAATTGTATAGTTGGGTATGTTTATAAGCATCGGTTTGGCTAGTTAGAATGTTATTTAAGATTTAATGGAGCTGGTACAAAAATAATTATTAATGGCAAGATAATTTGGGTAACGGGGGTAATGTATACTGGTCACTGAGGTCCACTCAGGGTTGGTTAAAATGATTGGAGTGGATATAAATTAGGTACTATAACCAATTATAGAAATAAAGCATAATAATACTAATAATGCTAATGAAAAGGTAGTACTATAAAGACTAAGCATAAATTCTAATAAAAAAATAACTTAGCTGGGACATAGTCATTTATAGTCTATTGAAAACTATTGATAGGAATAAACATGAAAAAACTATAAACATAGTACATAACTTTACAAAGGTAAAAAAGAATGAGAATGACGCAGAGAGGCCTCGTTAGAAGCGGTCAAGACTAACTAGAAAATTGAAATAACTCCCGTGTCGTGGTGACAGATTGGGAGCTAGAAAAATAATAATTGAAAATAATTAATCAAGACAATTAAATAAAAATCAGCTTGCCAAATTGATAAGATCTTGATAAATAGGACAAGCCTAGAGAGTAGAATTGTTAAACGCCAGTTAATTCTGAAACGCTAGGTTAAATGAGAAGCTAGAAAAGCGCAGATTAAAAATAATTGGAATAATTAGTTGGGTGCCGGAAGTGGGGAAAAATATATATATATGTATATATATATAAAGTAGTTAAAATAAGTAAATAAATAAATGAGATTAGTAAATATAAATTAAATAAAAAAAACTGACGCAGGGTGGCCTCGTAAGGAGCGAGTAAAAAAAAAATTTGAAAATTGAAATTACTCCAGTCGTTGTGATAAAAAGGGGGCTCAGAGCACTGATTACACTTAGCCAAGCAGGCTAATTAGTAGGGCAGGTTGCACAGTTGTTTAAATCTTGAACAATGGTATCGGCCAGGAGGGCTGAAGAGTTGATGACAAAGTCAAGGATCGAGAGAGAAAGAAAAAAATAGGTTGAAACCTTTTTTTTTTTTTTTTTTTTGCAAAGCGATGTACGCAAAAAAAATCCTATGAAGGCCCAAAAGACTTTCTATTTTTCCAATGACTTATTACCAGATTTTGCGCATCCATCAAAATCTGTTTTTCACCATTGCTCTACATGTAACCGATTTTATTAACAACTTATGTTGAAAAGTATTGTCTAAAAAAAGTGGTAGCAAATTAAATTTTATTTTGTGTGACATTTATTGTTTTACTTGCTCATTTGAAAAGTGTCCCAAATCTTTTTTGACCCTTGTTTGCCTTTAAATTACATTCATAAAGCAATATCAAATTATGAACTAAAATATTAGCAAAATTTTAATTAATGTGTATATCAAATGTTAAAGCAACTCTTGACTACTTTTGCGTTTGTTTTAATGTGATAAATATTCTCATAAATAGCTTTACATGTTACACATCCCAAGTGTCTCAATACTTTTTTGACTGACTGTATGTTCATCCGAACTTCTGTAGAAAATAAAGTCGCAAATACAACGTAATTACTATAGCATTGGAGAAAATAAGTACAATTAATAGTATGAACTTGGCACTTTTACTGAATCTAAGGAAAATATAAGCTTTAATGAATGGACAAGCTATAACATTTGTTTCTAAAATTGGAATTAAATTGACAAACTTGATTTCAAAACTGCCTGAAAGCTAATTAATTTGATTTGTCGTTAATGAGTAAATTTGTTTACAAGAGTTAGAACAAAATGTATAGTTTCAAATATATTTTGATCTACCACAAACATTGCAGTAGATATCTGATTTGAGCCATAGAACTGCTGAAAATATGGCCAAAGTGGTTACTCATTAGCTTGCACATTGACTGCTGAAAATATAACTAATGCACAATTAGTCAAATATGAAAGGGAAGTTTTGAATCTCGATGTTGAGGATGTTTTATGAATGCTGCATAGGTGTGCCAAGCATCATTATATGCAGAATATTTCACTATTTCATGATTTTGATCCCATTCTACGCAAAGCAATGTGAGGGAAATTGGACTGTTTTTATATTTGTGTTTTGAAATTTTCCCTCTTTCACAAATAACATATCATTTTATGCAACATTTTTCAAGAAGATATTTAAGACTTCTTAAGCTCAAATATCTTATATTAATTGAAGCAATTTTGGCTGCTAAAATAAAAATCTTCAAGAATCAGTTTGTAACATCATTCAAAATGAAAAAATGTAGTATGAAGAAACCATTAAATTTATAGATTTTAACTCTTAACGAAATTTATCTACCAAATGTTTTACTTAATGGATCAGAAATTTTTTTACCAAAAAAGGAATTAATGGCAATAATGAATTATCTTATTTCACTTACCATATTTTTGGAAAAATCAAACTAAAATTCATTGGTCGTTTAATTTTTCAAAAACTGTTCAATACATTCTATTTATTTTTCAGAATTATTTTCAGTACTCAAATGTTTACACTCTTCAAAAGGAATTCTAAAAATGATTTTTGTTAAGTTTTTAGAAATAAGATTATAAATTAATAGAATTTTACATTACAGCAAGTGGTTTTGTAATGGGATCTTGCAGTGAAGATTCTGATACTGAAGAAGAGGGTAAGTTTACAATGGCTCATTCTTGGTATTTTTTCTAAGAAAATAAATGTGTAAAATGAAAGTTTAATATCATGTGTGTAAATACATTGCATTCAAATGTTATTTGTATTTAATTAATCAAGAACAATTTCCTAATTAAACATCATAGAATATCTTTATTGAAGATAACTCTTAATATTGTTGTAAAATGAGTAATTTTCAAAAATACTAAACAAAAACAGCTCTTTCTCCCTATTGCAACAATTTAACTTTCAGAATCTTGAATCACACAAGCGACAACTAAACTCCTCTTTATCTTAACTTTAGCATGTTAAAATTTAAAAAAAAAAAAACGTTTACGTTACTTGCTCATATGCATCTTTGTCTTTTATTTGTACTATTTATTTGTATTTAATTACGTTTTAGTCTTTATCAATAACCTCAACACTCCCATCATTCAAAAATATTATTTTGTCATTTTATTGATAGCTACAGGCTGTGTTAGTGAATCGGGAGTGTTCCAGTTTTTGGGAACTTTAAAAAGCTAAAAAAATCCATCTAATAAAACATGCACATAATGTTGACGGATATCAGTGTTAATTTCTGAAGTTTTTAATTATATTATTTCAATAGTAATCACAGATAATTCTTATGGTAAAAGATATAATATTAAAACAATTATTATAGTGTTTTATCACTGTGGTAAAAGTCTAACTTAAAACATTTACTTCTGTATTTGAAATCACATCTTTGTTTTATTCGATTAAACACTGATATAAATTCTATATTATTGCAAATCCTTTAATTATCATAGTATACATTCTTAGCACACTTGATAGTCCTTGTACACCTTCTCAGACTTGTGTTTCAAGATGGAGCTCTGAACATGCACACCATATAACTGAATGTGCATTTAAACTGAGTGAGTAACTTACGCCTCTAAAAGATTCGCATGAACCGAAAACTTTTATGATGTTAATGTGCATTAAAGGAAATTAAATCTAATTTTTTAATATTATTCTGTGTGTAATTTGTTACAAATCATAAGGTAAACAAAAAGTTCTTGCCGTTTTCATGTTGCCATTGAATGAATGAAAACAAATATACAAACATGGTTGAGACACCAGTCACACAGTGGAGAGTAGAAATATCAATCGCTGTAAAAGCAGGTCAACATGCATATTCATCAGTTATAAGTCATACAGTAGTCAAGAGAAATGGAGGTGTTAAAGGAGCTGGTTTATAGTATTATTTGTTTTATAACTTTAGTGTAAGCTTATGAATTGTGTGTATGCATCAAGTGTCAATATGTTAAGCATTTCGGAATAAGGCTGTGACTGATTGTAAGACAAGCTGTTAGATTCACATGTTCAGGTTGGTAGATTTGTCTCTCTGTGATGAAAGTGGCAGTAGAATACAGAAACAATGTTAACGCATATAAATTTGCTGCTATTGTTTTTCGAGACACTGTGATATATGCTATGAATGATTTCTTATTTTATCTAATTGCAATCTTACATTTACTATGCTATAAAATATTAGATAATTAAGGCCATTTTGCTTAAGAATTGCAAGCGTTAAATAGAAACATTTATTAGAAAGTATTAGCTGTTTAAGCTCAGTATTCATGAGAAATTTATGATTTATTAAATGAGAAATTAATTCATTATAAAATAAATACAATAAATGGTTTTTTAGAACTTGAACAACAGGTATTGTTTGATAAAATAAAATGTAAGACGATTTATCATTATATAATAAAGGATGCAAAATGCTTACATTTAATTTATAGACATTTCAGCATTAGCACTTTGCAAAATTATAATTGAGTCTGCGCAGTATGGTAAACTATTTGTTTGAATCTGACATTTTAAAATTTATTGGTAGCCATATACTAGTTTAATATTAATTATTCAAAAATATATCTAATTTTGAAGCAGAGTATGCATAATGTGTAATCAAATTAACAATATATTTCTTCATTTTTCCTTTTAGTTCATTTTTATAGCTATTGTTTTAAATATATATTCATGCATTTGATTTTTTAAAAAATCTTGTATACTTGTTAACACAGTCCAGTTCTATTAATGCGACCACCTGCCTAAAGACATAACTACCTTTCACAGAGAGGACTGTTATGAGATTTTCATGGACAAAATCTGTCAGGTTTTTGGAATTAGCATGCTCAGTATCCCTGTGCATAATTCCAGTGCCATGGGAAGCTGTGTTAAATTATGTGGTTAAGGATCTATATGATCAAGCTGATCGAACACAATCTTGATTGCATTTACAGCAAGTGAGTTTGTTCGCCAGGTGAAATCATCCTGGTGCTCTTCGAACCGCCCATGTACATTGCCATCTGTATGACACCTTGCATCCTCTTGCTGCTTAGATGTCATCATGTGGAAAAACAATGAGCTTATATTAGTGCACCTATTCTGTAAGGACTAACGCATACTTGTATTGATTCATTATGCCTTCCACAATGATGAGTGAACCTAAGAATGCTAGGAAAACATTTTCCAGATCATAATACTTCTGCCTGAACTGTTCCAGCAAAGTTGCAAGGAGTTTGCTTACAAACATATAACATTGTATACGACAATTTTCTTAATCCAATGGAACAAAAACGCAATTCCTCAGAAAACACCATCTGTAGTCACTCTGTGAATGACCAATTACAGTATTAGCATTTGTTGCTGATGAATTCCTGCATTTGTTCCTAATGAACAGCAGTCACCATAAGTGCATGCAATAGAGCATTTCGATGTCTGTGGGTAGGATTTTACATTGACATTTCCTTCACTTATTCCAGGTGAAGGCCTACCAATAAAAATTTTGTATCTAGGAAATAATAGAAATAATATAAATATAATATGTAAAGCATTTCACTTCTAAAATACTTCCAAATGTTTTCTAAAGTTTAAAATATTGTTAATTAAGAAGACCTAGCTTTTATATGATACATATAATATTATAGTAAGGAGTAGAAATGGATTTATAAATACTTATCGATATTAATAATACGTATAACCTTTTTCCTTCTGTTTCTTACATAATATTCAGTTTCAAAAATTTGCTAAGTAAATGTTTTACTAAAAATACAGCAAAATCGCCATTATCACGGTGTTATCACTTATTCAGGGTTATTTGTACTTCATAAATTTAATAATGAATGGCTTAGTGACATGGCAAACTTTTAAAATGCACTAATTATAAATGTGTTTGAATTACATTTAAAAACTGAACTTATGGTTTCATAAAAAAAAGTAGTTTGGAAACATATGTGTGTAAAAATAGATTACAGTAGAAATAAATTTTCAAAGTAATCAACCTTTAAACTATATTTTTTATCAACATCTTCTAGATCTTCCTGAAGTGGAAATAATAAGAACTCCGCAGCCAAAGAGACGTCCCAGAAAAAAAAAGAGGGGTGAAGTGGAACTGCTGGGGGTTGGATTACCACCATATTTCCAGTGTGTAATAACACTATCCCCCCAACCTGTCAGCAGTCCCCCTTCAACCCCTGTGCCAGTAATAAGACCAGCAGGATATGTGGAAAAAAGGGGTAGACCCAAAAAAAAGCCAATAAGAAGAGACTGCTTGGGAAGGTTTGCAAAAAGTGAGTTTCTATTTATATAATTTCTGATTTGCTCATAGGATTTCAAGTTATGACAATTTTCGTAATATATAAATGATATTTTTTAAAAAAGATCTTAATTATTTTCAGACCCAAATAAATTACCATCACAACCAAGGCAAAGAATAAGAAACAGAAAAACCGAACTGCAAATGCTTAGCGTGGGTTTTAAATCAACTATTGGATAAAGAGTATGATAATTTTTATCTTGTCTTAATATTATAATTTTTTTAAATAACCTCTTCAATTAATTTAAGTTACTCGCTAATAAAATAGTTTGTACAACAGAAGCTAATTTAAATTTCTTATAACCTTTATAGTTCAGTGCATTCATTTCTGCCTTCAAACATGTTCAATTAATTTTCCTTTAAAAAATTTCCTTCTGCAGTATTAGTTTTCTTAATTAACAGAAAGATTAAAATTTTCAAGTTATTTTAATGCATGTCAACAACACTTATATGATAAAATTTTCAATTTTCTGTTCTAATACATTAAAGTCCATCAATAAATTCATGAATGTATTGCAAAATTCTTGATAATAATATTGGTTTATTATATTAATGAATCAGAATGTGCTACAATTCTACGAAAGTGTTTTAATAAGTCATTAGAAAATAATTAGGTTTAGATAACTTATCATTTAGTTTAAAATGTTCTGAAAATTCTAAACTTACATTTGGCATTGATATATACCCTTAATTTTTAATCTGGATATGAGCAATGATTGGGTGTTAGTGATTTTAAATGAAAATGGAAATAAAATTATATATATATATATATATATATATATATATATATATATATATATATATATATATATATATATAATTACACTTGTAAAAAAAAATCAGGAAGAAAAAATAGTTTTTGTAATAAAAATCTTGCTCACATCCTAATGTCGCAAATAAGCATAGTCTGATCCAAATATTTATTCTGAGTGTATTTGATTTCTAATTACAGTTAAAGAAATGCTTAACGATTAAAATTATTCAGTCTAGTTCGAAATGGTGTATCATCAATAAAACTTGAAGTTAACTGTGATAGAAAGGGAAAACCTTTCTAAATTTTAGTCCGATTCTTATATTACACGATTATTTTAAAGACATTGATAATTCTGTATTCTAATATTTTGGTTAAAATTTAAGTTTGTATTTACCGTTATAAATATTTCCTATACTTTAATTTAGGGGCTCACATTAAATCGTAGATTCTTCATATATTTAGAAAGAGTTTACAAGTTTTGTAAGGAATTATTTCATTTATGGTTACAAAAAATTTACTTTTCCATATTAACTCTTATGGAATATTATTGATTTTTCATTTTGAGTACCATAAATCTTAATAGTATTCAATGAATAAATTTTCAATCATTTCATTCAAATATGAATTTAAAAAATAAAAGTTATATGTTGTTAAATTGAAGTGAAACCTGTTGAAAAAAGTTAGCAATTTGAAATTAGGTATTTAAAACTTTCTTCAGTTAAACAATTAAGTAAGGCTGAAAAATATAAAAATGAAATTTTCAATTTAGAAAGGAATTCACATAATAAAAATTTTAATTGTAAAATATATCCAAGATGAAGACAATGTAAATATATCCAAAAATAAGACATTTTCGGCTATTTGAAATTCCAGTTAATTAACATTTTAACATAATTATGGAATTAAGATTAATGATTTAAAGTTTTCCAAATCTAATTTAAGGTGATTTTTGAAGAAAGCTAAAAAACGCAGTGCATGTTGGGAAACGTTCTCCAATATTTTGATTACTCAAACAGAATTTTGCGTCTATGATTTTCTAGAACCTAGTAATTTTGACTATTTAAAAACTGCTACCATTTACTGTTATCCCCTGTGTAAATTGCTTGTGTGAGGTAATTTTCAGTGAGCTATGAAAATGTATCATAAAAACGAAATTTAAAAATAGAATTAGGTTAAAGTGCTGCATGTATAAAAAGTTATTGATCAAGGTAAAAATGCATCACATCTTTGGGAAAAAACATACCAAAAATATTGATGTAATTTTAAAGATAGTTGTTCTTCAAATACTTTACTTTTACAAGTCTAATATTTATTTCTGTTTTTACATTTCAAAATGATAAAAATTAGATTGAACTGCATTACACTACTTAGAGTTACGTCTACAATAGCTTATATGGCATTATCTTCTAGAGAAAAAAAAACATACATTGATCTAGAATGCTATAATTTTCGTTAAAATATAGCTATTTGGTTTAACAGGTGTTTGAAAAATCAATGAATTAGAAGTATCTATTATCTTCAGTTATTTTGTAAAATAGACTATCGCAAATCTGTTTTAATTGTATCCTCTAAAGTATTTAATTTTTTAAAAAAATAACTGTTTAATTCTTTTTAAACATTCACTAGAGGAAAAGCGTCACATACTTTCATATTTTTCATGAAATTTTATAAAATCGATGTACATAACTGCTCAAACTAATTACATTTGATTTACACAGATAAAGGTGTAAACAGATTCCTTTTTGCATAAATTGGAAGAGTCACTAATGCGCCTATTTCTCTTATTTTCAAATTCTGCAGTATGCAAATCTTGAATTTGACATCCAACACAACGCTTTATCGGCAATAAATGAGATACTTTGTTTTTTACTTAATGTAAGATAAAGCAGGAAAGAATGATCGACATTCAGTAAGTATATTGTTTCAACGAGTGTGCTGTCTCATTGAAGTCATTTAACTAAATTAGAAGCTTGGTGGTTGAAGGCTAGGTAGAGGGGATCAAACATTATTAAGAACATATTAGTTATTACAATCATATTTTTAATTAAATTGTTTGAAATTATTTATAATTTTATTACAATTTAGAGATTATAAATATTTTAAATGACAGGTTCTGGGCAGATCAACATCTCTTCACAAAAATGTCTTGGATCTCTTCACAAAAATATGTCTTGGATCTCTTCACAAAAATATGTCTTGGATCTCTTCACAAAAATATGTCTTGGATCTCTTCACAAAAATATGTCTTGGATCTCTCCACAAAAATATGTCTTGGATCTCTCCACAAAAATATGTCTTGGATCTCTCCACAAAAATATGTCTTGGATCTCTCCACAAAAATATGTCTTGGATCTCTCCACAAAAATATGTCTTGGATCTCTCCACAAAAATATGTCTTGGATCTCTTCACAAAAATATGTCTTGGATCTCTTCACAAAAATGTCTTGGAACTCTTCACAAAAGGGTGTCTCTTCACAAAAAGGAGTCTTGGAACTCTTCACACAAAAAGGAGTCTTGGAACTCTTCACACAAAAAGGAGTCTTGGAACTCTTCACACAAAAAGGAGTCTTGGAACTCTTCACACAAAAAGGAGTCTTGGAACTCTTCACACAAAAAGGAGTCTTGGAACTCTTCACACAAAAAGGAGTCTTGGAACTCTTCACACAAAAAGGAGTCTTGGAACTCTTCACACAAAAAGGAGTCTTGGAACTCTTCACACAAAAAGGAGTCTTGGAACTCTTCACACAAAAAGGAGTCTTGGAACTCTTCACACAAAAAGGAGTCTTGGAACTCTTCACACAAAAAGGAGTCTTGGAACTCTTCACACAAAAAGGAGTCTTGGAACTCTTCACACAAAAAGGAGTCTTGGAACTCTTCACACAAAAAGGAGTCTTGGAACTCTTCACACAAAAAGGAGTCTTGGAACTCTGCACACAAAAAGGAGTCTTGGAACTCTGCACACAAAAAGGAGTCTTGGACCTCTGCACACAAAAAGGAGTCTTGGACCTCTGCACACAAAAAGGAGTCTTGGACCTCTGCACACAAAAAGGAGTCTTGGACCTCTGCACACAAAAAGGAGTCTTGGACCTCTGCACACAAAAAGGAGTCTTGGACCTCTGCACACAAAAAAGGAGTCTTGGACCTCTGCACACAAAAAAGGAGTCTTGGACCTCTGCACACAAAAGAGGAGTCTTGGACCTCTGCACACAAAAAGGAGTCTTGGACCTCTGCACACAAAAAGGAGTCTTGGACCTCTGCACACAAAAAGGAGTCTTGGACCTCTGCACACAAAAAAGGAGTCTTGGACCTCTGCACACAAAAAAGGAGTCTTGGACCTCTGCACACAAAAAGGAGTCTTGGACCTCTGCACACAAAAAGGAGTCTTGGACCTCTGCACACAAAAAGGAGTCTTGGACCTCTGCACACAAAAAGGAGTCTTGGACCTCTGCACACCAAAAAGGAGTCTTGGACCTCTGCACACAAAAGAGGAGTCTTGGACCTCTGCACACAAAAAGGAGTCTTGGACCTCTGCACACCAAAAAGGAGTCTTGGACCTCTGCACACAAAAAGGAGTCTTGGACCTCTGCACACAAAAAGGAGTCTTGGACCTCTGCACACAAAAAGGAGTCTTGGACCTCTGCACACAAAAAGGAGTCTTGGACCTCTGCACACAAAAGAGGAGTCTTGGACCTCTGCACACCAAAAAGGAGTCTTGGACCTCTGCACACAAAAGAGGAGTCTTGGACCTCTGCACACAAAAAGGAGTCTTGGACCTCTGCACACCAAAAAGGAGTCTTGGACCTCTGCACACAAAAGAGGAGTCTTGGACCTCTGCACACAAAAGAGGAGTCTTGGACCTCTGCACACAAAAAGGAGTCTTGGACCTCTGCACACCAAAAAGGAGTCTTGGACCTCTGCACACAAAAGAGGAGTCTTGGACCTCTGCACACAAAAGAGGAGTCTTGGACCTCTGCACACCAAAAAGGAGTCTTGGACCTCTGCACACCAAAAAGGAGTCTTGGACCTCTGCACACAAAAAGGAGTCTTGGACCTCTGCACACAAAAGAGGAGTCTTGGACCTCTGCACACAAAAGAGGAGTCTTGGACCTCTGCACACAAAGAGGAGTCTTGGACCTCTGCACACCAAAAAGGAGTCTTGGACCTCTGCACACAAAAGAGGAGTCTTGGACCTCTGCACACCAAAGAGGAGTCTTGGACCTCTGCACACAAAAGAGGAGTCTTGGACCTCTGCACACCAAAAAGGAGTCTTGGACCTCTGCACACAAAAGAGGAGTCTTGGACCTCTGCACACCAAAAAGGAGTCTTGGACCTCTGCACACAAAAGAGGAGTCTTGGACCTCTGCACACCAAAAGAGGAGTCTTGGACCTCTGCACACAAAAGAGGAGTCTTGGACCTCTGCACACCAAAAAGGAGTCTTGGACCTCTGCACACCAAAAGAGGAGTCTTGGACCTCTGCACACAAAAGAGGAGTCTTGGACCTCTGCACACCAAAAGAGGAGTCTTGGACCTCTGCACACCAAAAGAGGAGTCTTGGACCTCTGCACACCAAAAGAGGAGTCTTGGACCTCTGCACACCAAAAGAGGAGTCTTGGACCTCTGCACACCAAAAGAGGAGTCTTGGACCTCTGCACACCAAAAGAGGAGTCTTGGACCTCTGCACACCAAAAGAGGAGTCTTGGACCTCTGCACACCAAAAGAGGAGTCTTGGACCTCTGCACACCAAAAGAGGAGTCTTGGACCTCTGCACACCAAAAAGGAGTCTTGGACCTCTGCACACAAAAAAGGAGTCTTGGACCTCTGCACACAAAAAAGGAGTCTTGGACCTCTGCACACCAAAAAAGGAGTCTTGGACCTCTGCACACAAAAAAGGAGTCTTGGACCTCTGCACACAAAAAAGGAGTCTTGGACCTCTGCACACAAAAAAGGAGTCTTGGACCTCTGCACACAAAAAAGGAGTCTTGGACCTCTGCACACAAAAAAAGGAGTCTTGGACCTCTGCACACAAAAAAGGAGTCTTGGACCTCTGCACACAAAAAAAGGAGTCTTGGACCTCTGCACACAAAAAAGGAGTCTTGGACCTCTGCACACAAAAAAGGAGTCTTGGACCTCTGCACACAAAAAGAGGAGTCTTGGACCTCTGCACACAAAAAAGGAGTCTTGGACCTCTGCACACAAAAAAGGAGTCTTGGACCTCTGCACACAAAAAAGGAGTCTTGGACCTCTGCACACAAAAAAGGAGTCTTGGACCTCTGCACACAAAAAAGGAGTCTTGGACCTCTGCACACAAAAAAGGAGTCTTGGACCTCTGCACACAAAAAAGGAGTCTTGGACCTCTGCACACAAAAAAGGAGTCTTGGACCTCTGCACACAAAAAAGGAGTCTTGGACCTCTGCACACAAAAAAGGAGTCTTGGACCTCTGCACACAAAAAAGGAGTCTTGGACCTCTGCACACAAGAAAAGGAGTCTTGGACCTCTGCACACAAAAAAGGAGTCTTGGACCTCTGCACACAAAAAAGGAGTCTTGGACCTCTGCACACAAAAAAAGGAGTCTTGGACCTCTGCACACAAAAAAGGAGTCTTGGACCTCTGCACACAAAAAAGGAGTCTTGGACCTCTGCACACAAAAAAGGAGTCTTGGACCTCTGCACACAAAAAAGGAGTCTTGGACCTCTGCACACAAAAAAGGAGTCTTGGACCTCTGCACACAAAAAAGGAGTCTTGGACCTCTGCACACAAGAAAAGGAGTCTTGGACCTCTGCACACAAAAAAGGAGTCTTGGACCTCTGCACACAAAAAAGGAGTCTTGGACCTCTGCACACAAAAAAGGAGTCTTGGACCTCTGCACACAAGAAAAGGAGTCTTGGACCTCTGCACACAAGAAAAGGAGTCTTGGACCTCTGCACACAAAAAAGGAGTCTTGGACCTCTGCACACAAAAAAGGAGTCTTGGACCTCTGCACACAAAAAAGGAGTCTTGGACCTCTGCACACAAGAAAAGGAGTCTTGGACCTCTGCACACAAGAAAAGGAGTCTTGGACCTCTGCACACAAGAAAAGGAGTCTTGGACCTCTGCACACAAAAAAGGAGTCTTGGACCTCTGCACACAAAAAAGGAGTCTTGGACCTCTGCACACAAAAAAGGAGTCTTGGACCTCTGCACACAAGAAAAGGAGTCTTGGACCTCTGCACACAAAAAAGGAGTCTTGGACCTCTGCACACAAAAAAGGAGTCTTGGACCTCTGCACACAAAAAAGGAGTCTTGGACCTCTGCACACAAAAAAGGAGTCTTGGACCTCTGCACACAAGAAAAGGAGTCTTGGACCTCTGCACACAAGAAAAGGAGTCTTGGACCTCTGCACACAAAAAAGGAGTCTTGGACCTCTGCACACAAAAAAGGAGTCTTGGACCTCTGCACACAAGAAAAGGAGTCTTGGACCTCTGCACACAAAAAAGGAGTCTTGGACCTCTGCACACAAAAAAGGAGTCTTGGACCTCTGCACACAAAAAAGGAGTCTTGGACCTCTGCACACAAAAAAGGAGTCTTGGACCTCTGCACACAAAAAAGGAGTCTTGGACCTCTGCACACAAAAAAGGAGTCTTGGACCTCTGCACACAAAAAAGGAGTCTTGGACCTCTGCACACAAAAAAGGAGTCTTGGACCTCTGCACACAAGAAAAGGAGTCTTGGACCTCTGCACACAAAAAAGGAGTCTTGGACCTCTGCACACAAAAAAGGAGTCTTGGACCTCTGCACACAAAAAAGGAGTCTTGGACCTCTGCACACAAAAAAGGAGTCTTGGACCTCTGCACACAAAAAAGGAGTCTTGGACCTCTGCACACAAAAAAGGAGTCTTGGACCTCTGCACACAAAAAAAGGAGTCTTGGACCTCTGCACACAAAAAAGGAGTCTTGGACCTCTGCACACAAAAAAGGAGTCTTGGACCTCTGCACACAAAAAAAGGAGTCTTGGACCTCTGCACACAAAAAAGGAGTCTTGGACCTCTGCACACAAAAAAGGAGTCTTGGACCTCTGCACACAAAAAAGGAGTCTTGGACCTCTGCACACAAAAAAGGAGTCTTGGACCTCTGCACACAAGAAAAGGAGTCTTGGACCTCTGCACACAAGAAAAGGAGTCTTGGACCTCTGCACACAAGAAAAGGAGTCTTGGACCTCTGCACACAAAAAAAGGAGTCTTGGACCTCTGCACACAAAAAAGGAGTCTCTCTCTGACTGAAGAAAAGCGTCTGAAAATTAATTGGGTGGATATTACTGCAAGGTGTCAAATAAGTAAGAATTTATTTAAAAAATTTTTATAATTTTTCAATATTCATGAAGATAATCAAACATTTGCTTGAAATTTTCATTTGTTGATGGCACGACATTTGCTGTCGCGATTGACCCTAGCATATTAAGAATCACACAAAGAAGGAGTCTTGGGCGTCTGCACACAAAGAAGGAGTCTTGGGCGTCTGCACACAAAGAAGGAGTCTTGGGCGTCTGCACACAAAGAAGGAGTCTTGGGCGTCTGCACACAAAGAAGGAGTCTTGGGCGTCTGCACACAAAGAAGGAGTCTTGGGCGTCTGCGGACAAAGAAGGAGTCTTGGGCGTCTGCGCACAAAGAAGGAGTCTTGGGCGTCTGCGCACAAAGAAGGAGTCTTGGGCGTCTGCGCACAAAGAAGGAGTCTTGGGCGTCTGCGCACAAAGAAGGAGTCTTGGGCGTCTGCGCACAAAGAAGGAGTCTTGGGCGTCTGCGCACAAAGAAGGAGTCTTGGGCGTCTGCGCACAAAGAAGGAGTCTTGGGCGTCTGCGCACAAAGAAGGAGTCTTGGGCGTCTGCGCACAAAAGAAGGAGTCTTGGGCGTCTGCACACAAAAAAAGGAGTCTTGGACCTCTGCACACTAAAAAAAGGAGTCTCTCTCCTGACTGAAGAAAAGCGTCTGAAAATTAATTGGGTGGATATTACTGCAAGGTGTCAAATAAGTAAGAATTTATTTAAAAAATTTTTTTATAATTTTTTCAATATTCATGAAGATAATCAAACATTTGCTTGAAATTTTCATTTGTTGATGGCACGACATTTGTTGTCGCGATTGACCCTAGCATATTAAAAAAGACAGTCTCTTAGTAAGTGAATTGCGAAAATAATAATTTTGATAATTCAGGTAAAAAGCCCCATGATAGAATAACGAAAATTTAATGTGGTATTTGTAATAGATCATCACATTAGTTTCTGGCACATTTAAATCTAAAATTATTAAATTGTCTTTTGTAAAAGAACTATTAAGAAATTTGATAAATAGGACTAGGGCTTACACAAAAATTTAAATTATATTCTACATTATTCATGGTTAAAAAATAATATTTTTCATCTGGTGAGATGCAAAAACTCCCTAAAACTGTTTCGAAACGAGTTAAAAGCGAATTCCATTTACTTTTGTATGAAGCCAAAAGCATTATTAGAATAGGTATTTTTTTAAAAGAATTTAAAATTTTTGTAGGAGAGTTTTAAGCACATAACAGTTGCCTGTTAAGATTTCAATATTGTATTGATCAGAAGTTTGTTCCTATTTAAGATACAATGGATTCTTTTGATTTTTAAATATTCTTAATTGCGTGAAATTGTCACTATAACAAAGAAAATAACTTATACTTATTTTGATAGGCATTTGTTGAATCTGAATTTTAAGGGAAAAATAATTTGATGGTGAAAAATTTAAATAAACAATTGTTACTAAGCGCATCCTTCATCACGTCCGAAATAAAGGAGTTTTCAACAATGAAATAGTCATAGGTCCGTTTTAGTTTTGTTGATCGTTAAGAAATGGAATTTATATTAGTTAAAAACAGCAAAAGAAAATGCAGCCGATAACAAAGGGCAAGTAAAAAGCACTTGAAATTGATGAATGGGAAATAAAAAAAGTATTTGCATGATTACGTTAATCAACTTGAATAATCTAACAGATTAAGAGAAAGATGGAAAAAATATTTCAGAGAAGCAACACTTATTATTCAGTTCTAATAACGAATTAAATGTATGGGAAAAAAGCTTTTCATGTGGAATATTAACATTTTCTAACAGCATATGGATATGAAATTGTATAGTATTTAGAGTTTGAAAGTATGCAGAAGTAAATTTAGAATTTACTTTCCCCCTACTATTACTTAATAAAAACCTTAAACATTATTTAATATTTGTATTCATTTTGTTTACAATATATCTACATTTATTTGAAAAGAAGCATTTATTCAGATCTTGAAATACTCAATAAATTAATAGATAAGAATTTAATAAAGATGCTTAAAAAAATTCTAAAATTAACTGTTTCATAAAATGTAAAATTCAGTAATGTAAAGATTAATGATTATCTCTATAAAGCATTTTCTGTTATAGCTTTTCCGTTAAATGAGTGCGAATAAATTACGCCTCTAGAAGAACCATATAAATGAAAAATTTCTGTAATATTAATGTGTATTAGACGAACTTAATAATAATTTTTTAATTATTCGGTGAGTAATTTGCTACGAATTATAAGGTAAACGAAAATGTTCTTGCCGTTTTCACGTTGCCATTGAATGAATGAAAACAAATGTGCAAATTATTGTAGGACATGATTGAGACACCAGTCAGTGGAGAGTAGAAATATCAATCGTTGTAAAAGAAGTCAATCAGGCATATTCATTAGTTGTAAGTCATAAAGTAGTCGAGAGAAAATGACGTGTTAAAGGAGCTCATTTAGTATGGTTTTACGACTTCAGTGTAAGCTTATAAATTTTTGTGTGCGTGCATGAAGTCGCAAATTATGTTAAGCATTTGGTATTATAATACTTATACACACTTTGTTTTCAAAATTTTAGAAAATTTTATCTTGGCCTGTGGAACTTATATTTTTGGACTACGAACAAAAGTTCTTCTTTCCCAATATATGATGATTTTTTGAATCTTGTGTGAACTGGCATACTACCGTGTACTTAAAACACTGTTGTGCTCTACCAGATTGATGTAAGATTTTCTTTGGGAGTGCTCGTAATTTAGCGCAGAGACGAAGCGTTAGTTGATAAATAAGTACCTGGTATCCCCAGAGTATTTTACTTATAGGACGTCACTCTATCATAACTATTTAATATAGAGCCGCGGATTTTAGTGGCTTTGCAGTTAATTTAGAATTCGAGCCCACTACTTCCGATAATGAAAGCTACTTTTTAACTAACCTTACTGCATAAAAATCCTGAGGGTTCATTTGTTAAAATTTCTTAAATTCAAGCGTTTATTGCAACAACTTGAAAGAATGATAAAGACAAGAGAGATAAATTCTGGCAAATCTTCATTCTATTTGGGAAAAATTTTGAACCATACTTACTTTAAATGCAAAAGCCGAGTTTTCAGAGCATGTTATGTATAGTAAATAAAATGAACTTGTTCACAGTATTACACTGTAATTTTTAAATCTAGAAGAAATCAGTGGAAAAGGTAGTAAAGTTGCTGTAAAATTTTCAGGTAAAAATTTATTGAATTCTTAACAAGACTGAACTCGGTCATGGTACAACAGCATTGCTGGAGTAGTTTATTGATAAAACAATTCTACAAAGTGTTAGTAAGTGCTACATAGCCTTTTCTGAACATTTACTTCAAAAGCTTCTTTAAGTAATGAATTTGCTGGAGGATCTCCAGTGTTTGTCTCCTTATAATGGGAAAAAGAGTTAAGGCTTTTATTTAGTAGACTAATTCAACACATTCCTCATAAAAATAAAACTCCTTTACACATTGAGAAGATAAATGATGAGTGGATTTTTTACATGTGAAGATATGACTTTGCTTTTAATTGAGTATGATAACGGCCAAAATATCTGCAAATACTACAATCTTTGACAACCTGTCAAATTTTTCAACAAACAATTTTGCTATGATAAAGGAGAAAGCTTCTTTACTGGATATTATAGATCAATGTTTATGTACTTGTCAAATATTCGAATAGTATTCCCCCATACCCTTTACTAAAGAAATGATGCATTGTTTTCAGAAATCGCATGCGGAATATGCATCATATATGGAAAAATTTAAAAAGGTGACACAATTGGGGACGAATAAAGGTTGAAGACTTGGTGGCTGTGTTTGTAAAACAAAAGTTTAAGCAAAGAAAACTTTGCTTGATAATCAGTGTGCAATTCAAAAGTTTTTGGATAATGCAACAAAGAAAATAGCATATGCTACTAGTGATAATGAGGGATGATATATAAAATTGAATAGATGATGCTGCCTACCATAATGCAGCAATTTCACGTGTCTTATATGATATAAAAGTGGTATATTAAATTACCAGAATGAAATGCTCATGCATGTGGTTCAAATAGATCGTTTTTTTATATATAAAAATCTATTGTTGTTGAAACTCTTATGCTCTCCATGTATAAGAATTGTTTAATCCTAAGCTTTTAAGTATGGTACTTTAATCAAAAGATAGCAAACTTTTACTTATAAAACAAATTTTCAATTCAAAAAGCATGGAAAAAGCAGTTTCTTAAGTTTTATTAAGATTTATAACATTTATTAAATTGCAGTAGTTGCAGTCAATAGCAAGATCTCTTTAAATATTTTCAGTGATAATAACATGCATCAATCATTTTTTCAAGTAGTTAAATGTTATTCAATAACCCAGATTATAAGGAACTTAGTTGTTAGTGTCTATTGAATTGAACTATTTAATTGATCTACATAACAATTGATCTACAAACAAATGTTATTTTAGATGTAAGATTAAGCTTTCAGTTTGAAGTAGTTTATTTTCTCTACTCCCATTAGTTATGCATACATGAAAATTTTTTTTAAAAAAAAGGGGGAAAAGAGCTAAATGCTACCTTTTACAAAACTATTGCACAACTTTGAAAAGAAAAATGTTGCATAGTTGTGCATTTTTCCTTTACAAGCTTCCATACATTTTTACGTAAATAACTTCTCTGGCAATTCGTATCAATATGCATTGTATTTTAAAGTAATTATTCAACGAGTTACTCAAAATTTTGAAAAGCTTAGTTTTAATTTTAAGTTAGCCAGAGTGTGTGTGTCAGCCACATTGATTTAAACTCATCTCCATTGCACCCAGCTATAATTTAATTCTGAACTAAAATTTGACAAATTTTAAACTACAATGTTAATAATTTATACAAATATTCTATTTAAACATTTTAAAACATTTCTACTTAGAAGCCACAAGGAACAAGCTTCTGATTATTTTCATGGTTTCAAGTTCATCTCCTCTATTTGATTAACTTTTTTCTGAATTATTTATAACACCGGATTTGCAAACAGCTATAACTAACAAAACTTGAATTATTTTAAAAATATCGGTTCAAGTAATTTGACAAATTTATTAATAAATGTACATTTACAATATGCATTTCTTCTATTTCATTATGACAAAAAGTTTTGGAAAATATTTCCCTTTCCTTAATTTAATTTTATCTCCTATTTGTGTCCTCATTATGATGTATGCTAGATTGTGCATATAATAATTCATGTAATAATCTGTAATTTAAAATTATTTTTTAGTATTTTGTGCTGCATACATTTTAAATTTTTTCCATTTACACAACAGTCTCGTATCTGTTTGGATAAACTGAATTATAAAATTCAGAGTATTAAAGGGTAGTTAGGTTACACTATCATTGTACTTCCCATTTCAAATGTAGCATGGTTTTATTTATATTAAACATCATGACTTAAAGTTATATAAGTTAAAGTTAGTTAAAGACATAGTTAAAGTTAGAAATTTAATTGAAGATTATTAAAAATGTATTTAAAATACCAAAAATATTTAATGTGAGTTAATTGTTATAAATCTTATTTTCCCCATAATAACTTGTCCAGTTAAGGAAACAATTCCTACGCGAAATCTTGAAGAAAATTGTAAAAAATGGTTCATACTTGTTTTTTATCTGCTTTGTCAGCTGTTGTTTTTTAAACTTTTATAGAAAAAAACCTTTATATTTGCAGTGAAATTATGGTTTATTTTGTATATTTTTTACACATAAGCACGCAGTAAATATAATTTTAAAGACGATATGTACTTTCATTCGTATAGTTCTTATAAAATTCATGTTTAGAATTTCAACCTTCATTTTATTGTTATAGAGCAGTCACTATTTCTGTAGTAATGTCGAATGTCGTCACTTAGGACAAATTGCATTGTATCAATATTTAGTTTACTTTAAAAATGATTGTAATAGGAATTTTTAAATCTTATACATTTATATAATTAATAAATATCATTAACTAATAATGGTTTTAGGAAAATGTTTAATGAAGACATTTTTACGCACATTGTTACAAATAAAATTTTCTCAAAACATTTTTATTACAAAAGAAAAACTATATTACAAACTGGATTTTTATTCATCATATTATCTTTCAGAAAGTGTTTTGAACAGAACAGAACCTTCTCTGCATTAAAGAGACAGCTGTGGCATATTTGGAGTTTTCTTCTGACTAACGAATTTTGTATTAAAAGTGTATTAAAAGATGTATGAAGTATTTGTATATTATATGGTGCTCTTTAAAAAGGAGTCTTGGACCTCTGCACACATAAAAGGAGTCTTGGACCTCTGCACACATAAAAGGAGTCTTGGACCTCTGCACACAAAAAAGGAGTCTTGGACCTCTGCACACAAAGAAGGAGTCTTGGACCTCTGCACACAAAGAAGGAGTCTTGGACCTCTGCACACAAAGAAGGAGTCTTGGACCTCTGCACACAAAGAAGGAGTCTTGGACCTCTGCACACAAAGAAGGAGTCTTGGACCTCTGCACACAAAGAAGGAGTCTTGGACCTCTGCACACAAAGAAGGAGTCTTGGACCT
>JAJQOW010001716.1:0-36231 GCA_037975125.1 Latrodectus hesperus | reverse complement strand
TATATATATATATATATATGTGGGGGACGGCGTCTAGGGGTAATGATGTATTTAAAAAGAGATGATGGGCCATAATTGAAACAAAATTAATTTATTAAAGAAAGTATTAAAATATTATTAAGAACTATTAGGTTATATCTAACTTACTATTTACAATATTTACATGTTTAAAAGAAATAAGTAGACAGCAGCATCATGGCTGACTTACTAACTGCGTAGTAGTTTCTTTGTCTCCATTTCGGGAGAAAACAAATTCGCGGCCTATCCTCTCGGAGTTCAATTAGCAGAGTGCCTTACTTTCACAGATGTTTCTCTTACATCTACAATCAACACGAGTCTGCTCGATGCTGCCATCTATTGACATATGTTATTACGAAAATATAATCCTACAGACTCGGCCATCCTGCAAATCACTGGCCTCAGTGATTATCATAATTTCAAACAATTACAAAATGAGACAATGATAAAAATGAAATATTTTCACAAGTATAATAATTAAAATATAAGCAAGTTAAAGTCTCTATTGCTATAAGCAAAAATGTTCATTATATTAATCTAAATTGAAAATATCATCTGCAAATGGCTAATATTTTATATTTACCAAAAGGAAAAAAATACAAAAGTAACATTAAAATAAGACTCACATTATACAATAAAATTCTATAAATGATAACTGCTTATTTTTCACCCTGGCGAATAAAATTTCATTAAATCCGCGGATGAGGTTGTTCGGTTAGGACCTTCATGAGAACCTATTTTTTCTAACTCATACCTATCCTTAGCATTTGCTTTGACTACTCGGTATGGTCCTAAAAACTTAGGTCTTAGTTTTAAACCTGTCCCGAATTGTGTCCTTTGAATAACCACCAAGTCTCCTTTCTGGTACACTGGGGCTTTCTTGCGTTTCTTATCGTACGTCTTCTTGTTCTCTGCCTGGATCTTTTGGATGTTTCTTTTCGCATCTTGCCGTAATAGATTTCTCTGTTCTTGCAATTCTTCCATTACTTCTTCCATTAGTAAGTTTCGTATGTGAATGTCTTCTTTATTTCTCATTGTTATACCAACTAATAATTCAAATGGAGACCATTTTGTACTTCGGCTGGTGGTGCTGTTAAGGATTCGCTGCAATTTATCCACGAACTTGTACCATTTAGTGGGATCTTCAATTGATAGTTTAGTCAAAACGGGTATAAGAGTACGATGAACTCTCTCAACTTGACCGTTTCCACGAGGTACTCCGGTGGCAATTTGGAGATGTTGTATATCCTCTTCTGTGCAATAATCACTAAATGCTTTGGAGGTGAATGCTGAACCTCTGTCCGTTATTATCCTTCTAGGATTACCGAATGTCTTTTGTTGTAGTTTTAATTTTTCAAGAGCATCTTCTGCTGAAGTTGATTTGACAGGGTAAAGCCAAGTGAATTTGGTAAACGCATCTACGATGGTGAGAATATGCTGATAGCTTTTGTTGGTTGATGGCAAAGGACCAATAAAATCAACGTGATAAGTACTTAAAGGTACATCTTCTTTTGGAATAGGATTTAGAAATCCTTCTTTTTTACCACTCTTTTTGTTTGACAATATACAAGGTACACAATTTAAAATTACGTTTTGTATTCGTTTATCCATATTAGGTATGAAAAATTCTCGTTTGATTATTTCCTTCGTCTTCGCAGTTGAAAAATGTCCCTCTTCATGAGCCGCTTTGATGACCCCTGTCTGCATGGCCTCTGGTACAACGATTAGTTCTCGACCATTTACATATTTGTACAGAATGTCGTTTTTAAGGAAAAAATCTGAAGTGTCGTTGCAATCGATTAAGGACTTCCAACTTTGGATGTTTTCGTCATTCTGCTGGGCTAATTTCAGTTTTGCAGTAATAGTGTCATTCGTAATAATGGAAACTGGATATCTGCTCAAAGCATCTACATGTTGCATTCTTTCACCCGGTCTATGTATAATTTCGTAGTCAAATTCTTCTAATAGTAGGGCCCATCTTGCTACTCGAGTTATTAAATCTTTCTTATCCATTGTTTTTTGAAATGCTGAACAGTCCGTTACAATTTTGAAATGATTACCTAACAAATAAGTTCTAAATTTCTTTAAAGCGTTAACTATAGCAAGGACTTCTAGTTCGTAACTACTATATTTCTCTTCCGCTGGAGTTGTTTTTTTTGACATATACTGAATAGGATGTAATTTTCCGTCATCACTTTTCTGTAATAAAACGGCGCCATATCCGTGCTGGCTTGCATCCGTATGTAATTCTGTTGGTTTTCCTTGTGCGAAAATTTTTAGAACTGGACTTTCGGTTAATAAACTTTTCAAATGATCAAATGCTTTAATTTGAGGTTGTTCAAATACAAAAGAATTTTCTTTTTTCATCAGGTCGCTTAAAGGTTTGGCTATTTTGGAATATGATGGAATAAATTTACGGAAATAACCGGTCAATCCCAAGAAACTTTGAACTTGTTTTACTGTTGTTGGTACTGGAAACTTCTTGACAGCTAGAGTTTTTGCAACTGAAGGGCGAATAGTTCCATTTTCGATAATGTGACCTAAAAATTCTACTTTTCGTTTTAAAAATTGGCATTTCTTGAATTTTATTTCTAAACCATATTTCGATGCAGTTTCAAATACCTTTTTAAGTTTTTCTAGACCTTCCTTTTCATCTTTCGATGGGATTATCAAATCGTCCATGTAAATTATAACGATGCCTTTCCTCATGAGTTCTCGAAATATGCTGTACACATATCTTTGAAATACGCTCGGACTGGTACTGAGACCGAATGGTACTTTATTGAATTCAAATTGTCCATCTGGAACAACAAAAGAAGTGAATTTTCGACAATCTTCATCTACATCAACGTGAAAAAATCCATTTTTCAAATCTAATGTAGTATATACATTTGCTTCCTGGAGTTTATCTAAAACGTCTTCTATTAACGGCAATGGAAACCTATCTTTAACCAATTTTCGATTTAGTTTTCTATAATCGATGCATAATCTATTAGTACCATCTTTCTTTTTAACTAACACAATTGGACTTGCATATTCCGATGAGCTTGTTCTTATTATTCCTTGTTCTAACCATTCGTCGATTTGCTGATTTACTGCTTTATTTTCTGGAAACGATAAACGGCGAGCATGTTGATAAACTGGTATGTCATCTTTTAAGATAATTCTCATAGAGACGTCTGTTTTTTCGGTCTTCTTTGGTTCATAGTTCGAAATTAATTTCAACAATTCTTGCTTTATTCGTCGGTCTTTAATATTTTCCAAATCGATTTCATCGTCTGTTTTTACTTCGCTTACCGGTGAATTTATTAACCAAGTATTTTCACGTTTATGAACTTTAGTACCTTCTTTGGTAAATTCAAGTGAAGCGTGTTCTAGAATATCTGCACCTATGATAGCTTGAAAATTTAGACGAGATTTCGGTACTACGTGCCACATAAGAGTGTATTTTTCTTCGTCTATCTCCACTTCCTGTTGGAATGAACCTTTGGTTTCTACCTGACCTCCTAAACCTGACAGCATTATTGTTTTATGTGTAAGCTCTGAGGGTTTGACAATTCCTCTACTCAAATCTTCGCGTATGAGTGAGACCGAACTTCCAGTATCGATGAGAGCTTGAAAACTTTTTTCTTTCATAATTATGCATTTTGTCTTCATTCCTCCTTTAAGGGTAAATGAGCAGTTCTGCACAGGCGGAGTAGTAGGCTTATTTTTGCCGCGTTTGGGACAATTTATGGCATAATGTCCTGGTGCTTTGCAATGGCTGCAGTAAATAACTTTCGTTTTTTCGGCGTATCTATTACGATGATCTAAATTAAACGATCTTTTCTCGAATCTGTCATTTCGTGAATATTCTGCCTTTGGCGAATTGTATTCAAAATTTCTCGTTCCTTTAATATCATATCTACTCTTAAATGGTGAATAGCTTGATTTCGGTTTCAGAGTTCTTCGAACATCTTCATATTCTTCGAATCTCTTCGCCAGTTCCGTCGGTGTGTTTATCTTGGACCATTCATCTATGAGGTGTTCTTGAATTTCAGGAGGTGCTTTTCGTTTCATCTGATCTGCTATGATCAGATCGCGTAACTCATCATAAGTCGATATTTTTAACCCTAGTGTCCACCCGTCAAAGTAAGTTTGCAGTTCATGGTGAAAATCTTCCCATGTTCTTTCGGCGTTCTTCTGATGAGACATAAATAACTGGCGTAGCTTTTCCGGAGATAATTTAAATCTTTTTAACAGTAAGTCTTTGACGTGGTCATAATCGTTGGCTTGGTCCGCCGGCTCCCTTGCAATCATATGGGCTACCTCAATGGGTATTAGACCTAGAAGCTTCTGCACCCAATTTTGTTTCGGTAAAAACGTTAGTTCTGCATGTCGCTCGAAAAGGGTTAAGTTGAGACTAATGTCGTCTTTCATATTGAATTTGTGAAAATTCTCGTACACGGGCTTATTTGACGATGAAATATTTATCGCTGGATTTTCCGGAATTATATTTTGTTGGACTTGAATTCGTAATTTCTCGAGTTCGTGCGCTTCTCGACGCTTTTGGTCTTCACGCTCTTCTTGGCGAATTTTGTTTGCTCTTTCTTCGGTTTCACGAAGCATTTTTTCTTCTTTTTCTGCAATCTCACGACGTGTCCGTTCTTCTTTCTCTGCGGTTTCACGACGTGTTCGTTCTTCGGTGATGCTAATTAACAACATTTTCGTATCTTCTTCTACGTAACCAGGGTCAGTTATGATAAGTTCTTTAAGTTTTGGCTTTGTCGTGGGTGTATCTACAGTTAGACCTAACTCACCTGCTAATTCTATTAAATCTTCTTTTTTGTACTGTAGTAAATACGCCATTTTAGTGGTCATTCAGAGAATCAATTAATTTGCTTTTTAACAAAATAAAACCTTTTACTTATTTAGAAAGTGCTTAGATCAATTTTAGTTTGAAACCTTTCAAAATAATTCAAATATAAAAAATAAAATGCAATATAGTATATAATTTCTTAATATAAAATAATCAATTACCTGAAAATTCTGGCACTGAAAATATATAAATGCACTGAGAATGAAAATATAAAAACAAACTATCTTGGATTTTGTTTAAAAATGAAAAATAATTTAACACAGTATACAATATATATAAAATAATAATATGCTATTAATATTTATGCATGCACCAAAATTTCATTGCATTTCTTTCTTATTTTTATATGAAGGCTTTAAAATATAAGTGAAAATAAAACTGAAAGATATAAGCATAAAATATGTTTCACCACAAATAAATAAAATAAAATAATCTCTCTTGAATACCAAAAAAATAAAATTAATGCAGTAAGAGAATCGGTTGTTTTGAAAAATGGAATCATTAACAGACAGAAATATTATCAAGAAACTTAAATCACTTGAACGAAACGTTGCATCTGGACGATTGCCAAATCATTAGTCACTCAAATTTGAAAATAAACTCTTGCACTGGTATTGCTATAAAAAATAGATCGTAGTTCTGAGTCAGCAAAAATGCAATAAATTGAAAGAGGATTATAAATGTATGGGTAAAACTGTTAGATACGTTTGAATTGTTAAATATTGGAGCTGATTCTTGATTTTATCACACACATTGAACTGAACGCGCACAAACACAAATTTCACTTGAAGCACACTTTTTTGATGATGTTCTCGATGATGTATTTCGACGGTATTTTCGGAGAATTTTTTTTTCGGCACTCACCACTCGCTAACGTAGGTGTGGTTTTTCTTTCGTAGCTCGATTCGTAGATTTTTATCGCTGGTTTTTCACTAGGTCGAAACTTTGCTGGGATGATTTGCTTTTGACGCGATTCGTTGGGTTTCGCTGGAGACACGCTTTCTATTCGATGAAATTCGCTGGAAATTCGCAGGAGAACCGGTGTTGAGGAATTGGGAGCGCTTCGCGATCAGTTGTCGCGCGGTTGACTCTCAATTTGCAGGATTGTTGCTCGATGAGTTGTGTCGCCGGATTGTCGCTGGATCTCAGAGATTGTGGTTTCGCTGGATCGTCGCTGGGTCTCAGAGATTGCGGTTTCGATGTTTCGCTGGATTCGATGTGGCTCTGCTTCGGAGATTCTCGTAGTTAAATTCGCTGGTTCCGGAGCTGTTTGTCGATTTTGCTCTGCCCAGTAGCTTTGTCCAGTGGCTCTGCCCAGTACTGGGTATTCGATGAAGATAATTCGATGAAAACTCCGAGAGGTTAAAATTTTAAAATTATAATTCAAAATTAAATTTTATCTGAAATTCAGATCTCGGCCTGAACCCCCAAAATTTGTGGGGGACGGCGTCTAGGGGTAATGATGTATTTAAAAAGAGATGATGGGCCATAATTGAAACAAAATTAATTTATTAAAGAAAGTATTAAAATATTATTAAGAACTATTAGGTTATATCTAACTTACTATTTACAATATTTACATGTTTAAAAGAAATAAGTAGACAGCAGCATCATGGCTGACTTACTAACTGCGTAGTAGTTTCTTTGTCTCCATTTCGGGAGAAAACAAATTCGCGGCCTATCCTCTCGGAGTTCAATTAGCAGAGTGCCTTACTTTCACAGATGTTTCTCTTACATCTACAATCAACACGAGTCTGCTCGATGCTGCCATCTATTGACATATGTTATTACGAAAATATAATCCTACATATATATATATATATATATATATATATATATATATATATATATATATAAAGGGTGTTTTTTTCGAGGTATAGAAGTTTAAGTTGGCATTACTTTCCAAGATGGCAACCGATTTAACAGCTGTCAAGTGATTTATTCTCAGTTTGGTTTGGCAATTCATCATGAATAGACTCACGCCTGAACAACGCTTTCAAATTGTGCAATTTTATTTCGAAAATAATGGTTCTGTGCGGAATACGTATCGCGCATTACGTCCATTTTATCGTCGACAAAATCGTCCGTCAGAGCAGTTAATTCGATTAACCATGGAACGTTTTCACACCACGTTTACTCTAATTGATAACTCGCATTCCCAGAGACGCCGTACGGTGCGTACAGAAGAAGCTATTGCTACTGTAGAGCGTAGCATTGAGGAAGAACCGAATGAGTCCATCCGCCGTCGAGCACAGGAATTGGATCTGTGTCCATCCACTTTATGGAAGATTTTGCGGAAGGATCTTGGTTTGCGTGCTTACAAAATCCAACTCGTGCAGGAATTGAAGCCAAACGATCATCAAGCAAGGCGTAGATTCGTCGAATGGGCCCAAAACGAGATTGCCGTTGTTCCCGATTTTCATAAGCGAATTTTGTTTAGCGATGAAGCGCACTTCTGGTTGAATGGCTACGTCAACAAACAAAACTGCCGCATTTGGAGTGAAGCTAATCCACAAGTGTATGTCGAAACACCGTTACATCCAGAAAAACTGACTGTTTGGTGCGCTTTATGGGCTGGTGGAATCATTGGTCCGTACTTCTTCAAAAACGATGATGGCGACAACGTTACAGTTAATGGTGATCGGTATAGAGCCATGATTACTAACTTTTTCATTCCTGAATTGAACAATCATGATGTCCAGGAGCTGTGGTTCCAACAAGACGGCGCAACGTGTCACACAGCTCGTGCCACAATCGATTTATTGAAAGACACGTTTGGTGACCGCCTAATTTCACGTTTTGGACCTGTGAATTGGCCTCCAAGATCTTGTGATTTAACACCGCTAGACTATTTTTTGTGGGGCTATGTAAAGTCATTGGTCTATGCAGGATAAACCACAAACGCTTGACCATTTGGAAGACAACATTCACCATATTATTGCCGATATACGGCCACAAATGTTGGAAAAAGTCATCGAAAATTGGACGTCCAGATTGGACTACATCCGAGCCAGCCCTGGCAGTCATATGCCAGAAATCATATTTAAAATGTAATGCCACAAGATTATCTTTCAAATAAAAAAAATTCATGTCAATCGAATAATACATCGTTGTTTTATTGTAATTTAAAGTTCTATACCTCGAAAAAAACACCCTTTATATATATATATATATATATATATATATATATATATATATATATATATATATATATATATATATATATATATATATATATATATATATATATATATATATATATATATATATATATATATATATATTATATATATATATATATATATAAAGATTAACGTGTCTTATTATTTTATAATTTCACTATCAATATCAATTGTGCACATCATCTATATAAATTTGTTTTTTGTATTTTTATCATGTTATAATTATTTAATTTCTACTTCTGATTACGCGTTATTCAAATAATTTTTATTCACATAAACATATTGCTTTTAATTTTCAATTACATTATATTTCAAAATTTTTTGTAAATATAATGCCAGTAAAAATTTCGTGAAGTAAGAAAATAAATAGTACGTTCACCATTTATCTTAGTTAGTCTCGGTAGTTTGAGTTGAAAGTCGTTTTATATACTTTACGACAGGGGAAACTAGGATAATCAGTTTAAAAAAAAGGAGCTTAAATTTCACAAAAGATTTAAATTGACTCTTTGTTTCCGAATTTGATATTTATGACAGCAATTGAGGACACGATGGACACTTTTTTCTGAATATATTATGGGTCAAATGTTCATAACTTTCACTATTTCTCCCTTTAAGCAAATTATCACATTTTCTGAAAAAATATTATGTAAGCTTCTTCTATAATCTTGTTGCAGAAAATAATATTCTATTTTTAATCATATATGTGAGTCCCTCACAATAATTCTTACAAAACATGGTTCGATACATAAATATGATAGATTTTCATACATATTTATAGTTGAGTTATTCCATAAAATGATTAAGTGATATAAAGGGTGTAATGAGTCATTCATTATATATATATATATATATATATATATATATATATATATATATATATATATACCTAGTTAGTTTTAGTTGCTTTATTTAGTGAAATATCTAATATTTCTGATCAAATGATTGACAATAAAAAGAAACTACTAAAATGCGGTTTAAAAGACAAATGCCGCCCAGCTTGTTCGATTCGAGCATGGATGTACTTTCTCTATATCTATCCTGTCTTTGTCCCTTCCTTATTTGAATGAGGTGTGAATGGTTGCCTACCCTATTAACGGGTACCTATAGCATGTGTGTACTAAAGAAGACGGGCTCCACACCAAATATCAATGAATCAGTTGGAAAAGTGGAGCAGCGCACCCCATATTGCCAGTCTAGCTGGCACACGACAACAACAAAAGACAAATACTTTCATGTTACTTAATAAAATTCTATGAATAGTTTTATATTTTCAAAATATGTAATTATCTAGTATGTTTTTAGATAACTATTTTCTGTTCTTCTGAATAATCATGAGTTATAATTCATAGAATTTTTATTTACATGTGTATTCTTAATTATTTTAAATAAAAACTTATATTAAATTTTTTGATTTACACTTTGAAATTTATGTTGATATTTACAACAACTCTGTTTTTATATTTGTTGTTTATTCATATTAAACATTAACGTTAGTTTTCTTTATACTATCTGAAGTACTTATTTTGAAAACCAAAAAAATTCTCCGTGTGTCCAATTTTTATTATTTGTTTTTTCCGATTTTTTCTATGATGTCCACATTTAATATTCAGTCATAATAAAGCTATGAGATCAAACAAAAAAATAATGAAAACTTTTGTACTGCACTAAAATGAAAAAGCATTAAGAGTAATTTATTCTTGTAATATAATAAAAGGTAATAAAAAATAAACTCAAAAATAATGTATTGGGAACATTAAAAAATTTTTTGAAAAATACTTCAGAGTAACAATTTTACTATATGTAAAAGAAAAAAAAATTTTGGTTCTCAAATATTGAGATATGTTTGAGAATTTACAAATATTATTGACATGATTTAAAATTGAGTTACACCAAATTTAATATAAGTTATTTTATTTTCTATTTATTTATTTTTCTTGTTTACCTTTCCGGCGTCCTAACAACTGTTTTCCAATCCTTATTTATCAAGCCGTTTTTATAAGCCATTACTCATACACTTTGTAAACCAATCCTTGTTTATTAGAACCACTGGAGCAGCATTGTTCTAAAGTTGAAAAATAAATGAACTCTCTTTAGTGTGTATGTCAGTCATTTTCTCTTCTCAACAGAAGAAACTACTCACCACTGGAAAAAAGTCCAAGCAATACTCTCTGCACTCAACAAATTTAAATAATTGATCTAAAGTTGGTTTTAAGTCATCACATCTGAATACCAACCATTGAGTTGACGGTAACTTTAACTAACTCGCAGGTTGACAAGTAAAGCCCTATAAATCCAATCTTGCAATGTAAGTGGTGCCGACCAACTTCTCTAGTGGTCAGCTTGCTTGACTACGGATAAGGAGGTCCTGGGTTGGAATCCCGGTTCGGGCATGGATGTACTTTCTCTCTCTATCTATCCTGTCTAGGAAGTCGGACTCCATACCAAATTTTGGTTCAGTTGAAAAAGTGGAGCAGCGCACCCCATATTGCCAGCCTAGCTGGCACACGACAATGAATGAATGTAAGTGGTTGATCGAGTTTTTTTCTAATTTATTTATTGTTTATTTTTGTTTGTAAACATTCAAATATAGGTTCTTGTCAAATCTGCGTTGGTCTAAATCCTTAATGTAATCTTACAGTTGAAATCACTGTTACTAATTTTACTGAAGCGGACTAATCACTGCTGGAAAATGATTAAAGATTTTGCGAGTTCAAAGAAAGTAGACTGTGCAACTGAGATTGCATAAAAAGTAGCATTATGAACATAAGAGTGTTGTACCAATATTCTCGTTATTCGTATAAGGAAGAGATATAATATGTTACACCTCAGCAAAAGGATCTGAAACTTAAAAAAAATAACGTGATTAAGCCATAACAGTTTATTAGATTGGAAGAAATATAAACTTGCAATTTGACATTTAAATATAAACTTGATTTTAAGCATATTTACTTATAATTTATAAATCTTTAATATAAATTTGGATATCTGAGTTTATAATGGATTATGAATGAGTAATCTAATTCCATTTATTGCACAATTATATAACTCTGATTTAAAACCATTCAGGATGAGAGCATAAGAATAAGAGATATCAATTTATTAATAAGAATCAATTTCATTTATTTTAAAATGGTTTTCTTAATTTTTGCCAGTATTTCTTCCAAAACATGAAAAAATCGTTGTGAATGTTTTTTTTTTTTTTTTGATTCATTTATCAAAATAATGGACTCAAAAGGATGGCCACGAAAACCTTATTTTATCCATGGAAGTAAATAAAGTCTGGTAATGTGATATCATGAGAGTAAGGTGCTTGTGAGGCCATATTTGTTGAATGCCTTGCAAAAACTGACAAATGATAACTGTAGTGTGAAAAGTCGCATCCTCAATGCACAAAACCCATAAATTCTCTCTTGATATTTTTCAGATAGTTTTCCATGAATTACTTCAAGCAAATGTCGCAAAGCAATCAAATAAATTTTTTATTGGTGGTTTAATCAGTGGAAATAATTCATAATGTGCAACACAGTGGCAATCAAAGAAAATTGTTAAATTTTACTTTGATTTTTGAGTAACTTGAACCAGATCTCTTTTCAATCTTGCTTTATCTTTTAAACGCCATTCACTTGATTTTTGAGCTGTTTCTATTTAAAAAAACATAAATTTATATTTACGATTAATAAAAAAAATGTTTTAATATGGGATTTCTTGGGGAAATTAATGCCCCTCTAGTGCCTACTACTTTTTTTTAAAAAAAGATAATAAATCCGAAGTTTTTGAAACAAAAACATATGCCACTTTAAAACTTATAATTTTGTTTTAAAATTGCTTGACAGCGCCTATATAATAAAGGTAAACATTCAATTATGTCTTTTATTGTCAAATACATCATAAAGTGTCAATTCTCTGATTTGGTTGATATGTTGTTTATTAATTGGAGTGAATGATTCTTCGAAAAATCTTCTTATCATTTTTATACCAACTTAATAATATCTTGTTGACGTAACATTTTAAATCTTTTGTAGTAAAAACTTCAATGGGAAAACAAAATTAATAAATATTTTTTTTCTTAATGCCCAGCTGCACTTTCGGTATACCTATTTAGTGCTACAAGGGGCGAATGTGACGTCATCTTATACGGTGGGCCACCCAGTGGGTGTGCCATTTTCGCTTCGAAAGTGAAGAGAGAGAAGGAACATGCATGCTCGAACCAGGATTCGAACCCAGGACCTACTGCTTCGAAGTTAGGGATGCTAACCACTCCACAATTGGTCGGCTAACGTTATTTACTCCATAATACTCACTACTTCGGAAAATCTATGGAATGAAATTTCTTATCTTATTGAATTCTAATTAACTTTGAGAAGATATAGTCAAATATATTTCTGTTTACAAATATATATAATAGAAATATTAAAGTGTTTGAGAAAAGTTTCCTGTCAACATCTATTGTAGATGAATTTTAAATTAAGCGATCCGGTATTTTTTTTATCACAGAGTAATAAATTCTCATATATCAATGTTAGAGTGAGCAATCTGTCATTAGATTATTAAAAACTAGGTTTGTATCTCATGTGACAAATATTAGTGACAAACTTCAAATGAGTATTTGCTTTAATCAAGTATTTCGATGCTTTGAATTTTCTCTCGAATTTTGAACGAGTTTTGATCTTTTGAGTGAAAAGAGTTTATTTCAGTTTTAATGAAACTGCTTACAGTGCTTAAAACTTCCACTTCTATTTATAATAGATTTGTTCCTGAAATATTCAAGAACTGGAAGGATATTTAATATTCATAAACAATTTGTGTGTGTGTATCCCTTGTTAATATCATTTATTAAATAAACATGACAGCATTTAGTAGATTTAGATTTGCTTAAACGCATAAATTGCTTTATTTATTCGTAATGATCCCACTAAATATAAATTATTTTTACTGTACATTCTTTAATAATGTTATTCATCCCTGGTTTTTTACCCTTTTTGAAGTCAAGATACCCATTTATTGACTGTGTGATTGTTAGACTTTCATAAAAATTATTTCGAATACATTTTTTCCATGTTTCTATTTTCACAATAATGGCTTACAAAATTATTAATAAGCTTGAACCACTTCTGCCTATTTGCACAAATAAATACCTTTATGACTAATAATTCATTATTTTCTTGATAAAATGCATTCAACCAAATTTTAACCATTAGATGTTGGTACATAAGTTAAATTTAATACTTATTTTAAATTTGTGTTATATTGCACAAAAAATATAAAAACGCAAAATATTTATAATTAATATAAATTTAGTTTGGCATAATGTGGTCCTCAACAATATGCAAGTGACTCTTCTGCAATAAAGTTTGTGAACTCCTACGAAACATCTTGTCAAAAAAGCTAACTGAGTTTAAAAAAATTATTCCTGATACGTGAGTTAAATTGCAGATTAAATGCTTACATGAACTTTTAAAGTTAAGAAAGGTAGAAGAACTTATTGACAATAATAATACTGCTATTGAGACTTCAATAAAGTAATTTATCAAAGTCAAAATTTTGTCTCATATTCAAACACAATAGAAAAATATTCTCTTTACTTAAATTCTTTATAATATTCTTTTTATAATTTGTGTTAGAATAATATATAGTAACATTTTTTGAATTACTATAATTTATTTAATTAATTATTTTTCTGTTTTAAATTTAACTGCTTGAAATTTTTTGGTGATGCATGAAAATTTGAGGGATGATTTGTTTTTGTAACTGAACTTGCACTCCAAGCTCAAAACATAAAATATTATAACAGTTTGACAAATTGTAAAGATTGTTTGAAGTAATTCAATGAACTAAATAAAATTCTTATTCTGTTTCCCCACTTAAATTTTTACTTGGGGTTAAACTGAGAATAACTGCATGTATTGGTATGAAATTTATATCACTGTTTTGGTCTCTAGCTAATTTAAACATAGATTGTACTTTCATTTAGAAATTTTGATTACGGAGTTATGAATTAATCGTAATTGATGTAGATCCGAAATTTATTGCAAAGTTAATTTCGTAAACAATTTTTCAAGTATATGATATGATATGCTTGGTTTCTGAACTTTACTTCTGTTATGGAAGAGAATGAGATCCTATTATCCATCTACTTCGATTCTCTTAGATTATATATATATATATATATATATATATATATATATGTGGTGGGTGAACCACTTAATAGCTGACGTCACTATTTCAAGTGCCCACTTGAGAAGGAGCTCGAGAGGCGCAACATATTCCCCAGTGAGCGGGGCAGAAGAGAAATTATTTAAAAGACGTGAAGACGTTCCTTTTTGATAGCAGCAAGACGACTGCTCCTGTCCCCCATAACTTTAAACTTGAACTTTAAATTTCAATCTATTAAGATGATTAATTGTAAATATCTCAAACTTGTATATATTTATATTTGTAAATACATGTTAATTAAATATTAGGCTTTGTATAAGAATTGTTAATTAGTTAATCTCGCCTTGGCCACTCCCCATCCCCACAAAACTCAGAAGCGGGATTGAGTGAGATTCAGATGATTAGCTGGATTACAAAAAATTTTGTAGTGATTGGAATAATTATCGCATCAGATAGTTAGAAGGATTTTCATTAGAAGAAGACGTTACGTTAAGTATCGGTTTGGAACGAGAGAAAGACGTGGATCCTCATCGAACATCTTTGAGAGGTACGTGAACATTTTTCATAGTACATGATGATATTAAACGATATAAAAGAAATAAGTGTTGCATTGAAAAATTTTAAAGCAGATAAAATCACAATTTTGCATAGATTGATTTTTGATCATGATGGAGATAGATTAAATCGTAAAAGAATTAGAAATTTTGATGGTTTTGATTTTGATATCGAAAGTAATGAGTATCGAGACAAATTAAAAAATATAAACAATGAGTTTTCGCTTGGCGAACTTATTACTGCATCGAACATTTTGAATATTTCTTTTCAAGGATCCAAAGCAGAGCTCGCAGAAAGAATTTTGTCTCTGTTATGTGACCTTGAACTCTTAGCTCAAAACACTAAAGAGGATTCGGAAACTGCTGACTCGGAAAGTGAAGTGGAAGAAGAAATAAGTAGAAATGATTTTTCAATGCAATGCAATATAAGTAAAAAGAAAAGTGCATCTGACTATTTTAAGAAGAATGAAAATGTTTGTGAAAATGATTTTTATGCACGTACTGTTATTCCAAGTGTTAATATTAATTATGAAGATATCGAAAGCACTATTACTAAATTTAATGCAGAATCACATGAAAATGTAATTAATTGGATTGATCATTTTGAGGATATGTCGAAATTATTTAATTTATCAGACTTACAAAAATTTGTTATGGCTAAAAGATCGTTAGGAGGAAATGCTCTATTATTCGTTCGAACAGAACCACAAATAAATTCTTGGGAAAAATTGAGACGAGCCTTGATCGATGAGTTTTCGTTTGAAATAAACTCAGTTAACTTACACGATCTTTTGCGTAAAAGGAAAATGCATGATTATGAATCTGTGCAGGAGTATTTTTTAAAAATGAAGGAGTTGTGCAATTGCGGTAAAATTGAAGAATCTGCCTTAATGCATTATGTTATTAATGGAATTAATGATAGACAAGAAAACAAAATTATTTTGTATGGATGTAAGAATTTAAGTGAATTTAAAGAAAAACTCAAAGTTTATGAAGTAATAAAAAGTGATTCTGTTAAAAGTAAAAATGCTTTCGATAAAACGAAAACAAAATATAATTCTCATTTTAAATATGATAATTTCGATAAAACGAAAACAAAATATAATTCTCATGATAAATATAATAATTTTGATAAAACGAAATCAAAATATGAATATAGTAATAGAGTTAATTCTAAGAATGAAAATGTAAATAAAATAAGATACAATGATGGTTTTGGAAAAATGAAATACAGTGATTTTGATGATTGTAAAGATAAAATTTGTTTTAATTGTGGTGAAAAAAATCATATTTCTAAATTTTGTGAACATAAAGAGAAGGGTATTAAATGTTTTCGATGTAATAATTTTGGACATAAAGCTTCATTGTGTCCAGTAACTAATTCTAAACCTGAAGTAGCAACAATGAATGTTAATGTTAAAACAATAATGATTGATGTAATTATTAATAATTTGAATGTTAATGCATTAATAGATACTGGAAGCCAAGTAACTTTGATTCGTAAATCTGTCTTTGATAAATTAAATGTTGTAGAGTTATTTTCATTAAATTCTTCTCTAAGTGGTTTTGGTAAATGTGTTGTAAAGCCGTTGGGCTATTTTAAGGGAAATATTAAAATAGATGATTTTAAGTGTGAAGAAGATATTTATGTGGTTGAAAATAATGTTATGTCATATGATGCCATCATAGGAATGAATGTACTAATGCAGGGTGAAACCTTAATTAATGAAAACGGAATTAAGATTAAAAATAAATATCAATGTGTAAAAGACATTAATACTTTATCAATTCTACCTGTTGATTTAACTTTTAATGAAGTTGAACTGAACATTGAACCTAGTATTCCAAAAAAATTTAAATATAAGTTGCAACAATTAGTTTCGAGTTATGTACCACATAAAACAAAATCAACTAATGTTCAATTAGATATTTTGTTAAAAAGTAATGAGCCTATATCTAATCAACCCCGTAGATTACCATTTTCAGAGAAAAAGATAGTTGAAACCCAAATAGATGAATGGTTAGAACAAGGTATAATAGAGCCCAGTTCTTCAGAATATTGTAGCCCAGTAGTAATCGTAAAGAAAAAAGACGGAACACCTCGTTTGTGCATAGATTATCGGAGATTAAATAAAGTAATTGTAAAAGATAGATTTCCCCTCCCATTGATTGAAGATATATTAGATAGATTGCAGGAATCGTGTGTGTTTAGTACAATTGATCTCAAGAATGGATTTTTCCATGTAGATGTAAAGAAGGATAGTAGAAAATACACTTCATTTGTAACTCATGAAGGACAGTACCAATTTCTTAAGGTTCCTTTTGGACTGTGTAATTCCCCAGCCGTGTTTCAAAGATTTATTAATACTATTTTCCGACCACTGATTAATGATGGTATTGTTTTACCTTATATGGACGATATAATTATTTTGTCTTCCTCAACTGAAGAAGGAGTCGAACGGCTTGAAAAAGTCTTAAATCTTGCGAGCGAATATGGATTAGAAATAAATTTTAGAAAATCCCATTTTTTGAAGAAGCGCATTGAATTTTTAGGCCATATCATCGAAGAAGGGAAAATATTTCCATCTACTTTGAAAACTAAAGCTGTGCTTCATTTCCCTGAGCCACTTAATTTGAAACAGGTCCATAGTTTTTTAGGATTGACTGGATATTTCAGGAAATTTATCCCAAAATATTCCATTATTGCTAGGCCATTGAGTGATCTTTTGAAGAAAGATAGGAAATTTAAATTTGGTGAAGAGGAAAGAAACTCTTTTAATCAATTAAAGTTAATTTTAGCTCAAAAACCTGTGTTAGGTATATACAACCCAAATTACGAAACTGAACTGCATTGTGACGCCAGCATAGAAGGATATGGAGCTATTTTATTACAGAAATCCCCAAATGATAAAAATTTTCATCCCATCTATTTTATGAGTAAAAAGACAACAGATGCCGAAAAGAAGTATTCCAGTTACGAGCTTGAAGCTCTTGCAATTATTGAAGCGTTAAAAAGATTCCGCGTTTACTTATTAGGAATTCCATTTAAAATTGTCACTGACTGTTCCGCATTCGAAAAGACTATGCAAAAAAGAGATTTGTCAACTCGTGTTGCTCGTTGGGCTTTATTGCTCCAAGAATTTAATTATAGTATTGAGCATCGCTCCGGTACAAGAATGACTCATGTTGACGCACTAAGCAGATCCCCTGTAAACATATTTTGCATCTCAAGCGATAATATCATACCGAAATTAAAATCAGCCCAAGATAATGATGATGAAATAAAAACGATAAAAGAATTATTAAAAATCTCTAGTTATGAAGATTATTTTGAGAGAAACGGAGTTCTTTATAAATTTGTTGATGGTAAGGAGTTAGTGGTTGTGCCAAGAAGTATGCAGACGGAAATTATTAGAAGTGCGCATGAAAAGGGACATACTGGAATCAAATATACAGAGAAAAGCATTGAGGACTATTATTTCATTCCCAAACTTAAACAGAAAGTAGAAAATATCATATCTAATTGCGTTCACTGTATTCTTGTAAATCACAAAAGAGGAAAGAAAGAAGGCTTATTACACCCATTACATAAAAATGACGTACCACTATACACATACCATATTGATCATTTAGGACCTTTAGAAAGCACACATAAAAATTATAAGTATATTTTAACAATTATAGACGCTTTTACTAAGTTCGTTTGGATTTTTCCTACGAAGACCACAACATCTGCTGAAGTCATTTCGAAATTAGAAACTCTAAAATCAGTCTTTGGAAATCCCTACCAAATTATTTCTGATAGAGGTACAGCTTTTAGCTCTGGTGAATTCAGAGATTATTGCTCTAAAGAGAATATTAAACAACATTTAATAACCACTGGTTTGCCAAGAGCTAACGGACAAGTTGAGAGGATCAACCAAACAATCATATCAGTTCTTTCAAAGCTATCTTTAGAGAATCCAGCTCAGTGGTATAAACTTACGAACGAACTGCAGCAGACGATTAATTCAACATATCAACGAAGCATAGATACCACACCTTTTGAGTTGCTTTTTGGTACGAAGATGAACGTTGGAGGTATTAGTAAGCTCCAAGAAATGATTGAAAAGGAATTTCAAGCTAATTTTGAAGCTCAAAGAGATGTACTCAGAAAACATGCTAAACAACAAATTTTCAAGATCCAAGAAGAAAACAGGAAAACGTATAATTTAAGAAGAAAAGAACATCAATCTTATGGAGTTAACGATTTGGTCGCTATTAAGAGAACTCAGTTTGGACCCCAGTTAAAACTGAAACCAAAATATTTAGGACCATACAGAGTTACTAAAGTTAAAGGAGGCAACACCTATGATGTAATCAAAGAAGGAAGTCATGAAGGACCTAACGGTACCACGACGTGTGCTGAATTCCTAAAACCCTGGTATAGTATGCCAAAAGACGAAGATGTTATGCAAATTGGAGTTAAATTAAAGTTGAATTGTGCTGAAGGATAGTCGGAAGTCCAACTGACTATAATGAAGCTAAAAGATATACTGACTCATTTCTTTATTTCAGATCTAAGAAGATGAATATAAAATTTGTTTCTTTTCAGAGAATTATTCTGTTCTGCTTGTTTCTTTCCCTGTTTTGCTGTTTTTCTTTTTTTATGTATTTGCAGTGTCGTCTGGAGGGCCAGCCGATTTCAGGACGGCCGAACTGTGGTGGGTGAACCACTTAATAGCTGACGTCACTATTTCAAGTGCCCACTTGAGAAGGAGCTCGAGAGGCGCAACATATTCCCCAGTGAGCGGGGCAGAAGAGAAATTATTTAAAAGACGTGAAGACGTTCCTTTTTGATAGCAGCAAGACGACTGCTCCTGTCCCCCATAACTTTAAACTTGAACTTTAAATTTCAATCTATTAAGATGATTAATTGTAAATATCTCAAACTTGTATATATTTATATTTGTAAATACATGTTAATTAAATATTAGGCTTTGTATAAGAATTGTTAATTAGTTAATCTCGCCTTGGCCACTCCCCATCCCACATATATATATATATATATATATATATATATATATATATATATATATATATATATATATATATACAATAGTTGAAAAAAAAATCTTAACTTTAAGATTAATTTTTGGGCAATTGTTAACAAAATTTATTTTTGTTGCTTACAAATATAAAATCATCTGAAAAATCTCATGTTGAATTCCTATTTCAAATTTGAAAGTAAAATATCAAATTATTAATTTTAATAATGAATAATCATTCAAGAGTAAAATAAACATTCATTAAATTACGTTGAAGAAATATTAAAACGCTAAAATTAAAATGTTTCCCTTGTCAGAAAACCTTTCTTATTTACCTCGAGAAAATTTTATCAGCTATCAACATGTACAAGAAATTTCTTAAATGAGAAAATTCCAAGTTGCATATCCTTGAAAACATATATTCGATGATGTGAAGGTTAATAGTTTACTGACACTCGAAGCGATGAAGTCTTGTCAGGTCGAAGAAATGTTGACGATGAAATTAAAAAGCAAGGAAAGATTTTTGTAGGAGGTCGAGTTTTCCCTGATGATCGTCGTGAACATTGACAGGAGTGTCAAAAGCTTTCGAAATTTCACAAACTGATGCATAGATCTTCTATGAAACTAAGAGTAACCTTTTTAAAAAACAAAAAGCGCTTTCTTTTACATTAGATAATAGATTACACATCAAAACTTTATTCCATTATAAAGAAAAATTAAATAAGCCGCACAATTTATGAGTTAATAAAGTATTTGTTTCTGAGTTTTAATTTGTAACCACTTTCAAAACAAATATTTTAATAATTATTTTCTGGGAAGTTTCTAACTGTAAATATATTCCCCAATTTTTCAGTTCAATATTTTTCTTTAATTTACAATGGGTTATTTGAAAATTTAATTTTTTTTTCTGTTATTCATTTCTCAATAATGAATGAAAGTTTAGTATTTTTAACAAATGAATTTAAATATTTGCTTTCACGAGTTTAAATATATTATAAATAAATTATTAAATTTCATAATTATATTTATCTTTCACAGATTAAAATTATTGTATATATATATATATATATATATATATATATATATATATATATATATATATATATATATATATATATATATATATATATATATATATATATATATATATATATATATATATATATATATATAAATAATTCTCAAATGATTGGCAAATTTGATTAGATGATTGAAGTAAGTTTTATATATGTATATATATATATATATATATATATATATATATATATATATATATATATATATATACATATATATATAAAACTTACTTCAATCATCTAATCAAATTTGCCAACCATTTGAGAATTATTTATTAAGGAGTATATACATACATTTTTTAGAAACGTTTTTAGAAAAATGGGATATTTTCAGCACTAATATTTATATTTTTACTTATATCATTGAGGGGCGTGTAAAAGTATATATCTATGAGATATAATTTACATAGTAAAAATTTTTTACGGAAAAGTGTCCATCTAATTTCGTAGAGGCTTCATTTATTTGTTACGTTGAGTACTTTATTTCCCTTCATTCCTTAATTGCTCACGTAAGACATGTCTACCGACGGAACATTTTGTGACAAAACGACGCTAATTCGAAAAATGCTGCAATTAGTGTACAAAAATATTTGTAGCCATCATTATCGAACAGTGTATTGAAAATATATCAATTAAATCGTGTGAAATCTGTCATTTTGTGCTGTCTTTTGTCATGTCTTGTTAACTAAATGGATAAAATGTGAAAGTTAAGAATTTGACTATGTTTTTATATTAAAAGAAATATAAAAAATATCGGTTTTTAAAATGCTCTTTATGTTAAAATGAATGCTTAATATCTCTTAATATTCATTTACTTAAAAACAACGATCACTTTACACGAGAAATGAAACAACCATCTCTTATTTAAGTAAATTTATATTATTTTTACTACATTTTTTGTAAAAGAAATGTTATTTTTCTTGGATTGAAAAAGTTTGCCAATTCTTTCCTAAATTAGCACTAAAGACTATTTGTATCTGGGAAAAAATTTTGATTTTAATATTATTTATGACTGAAAACTGTTGAATTGTATATTAAATACTCTTGATTAAACATATAAAATTCTTCTTGGTTTAAAATTTTATCAAGAATAATTTTAATATGTATCCAGCAAAATAACATTTGATATGTTTCTATTTAGTTAATTTTATCTAAATATTATTTTGAGTGGAGATTTCAACTTTTATAGTTTTTTAAGTTATTGCGACATGCTTTGAGTTGATATAAATAAAAGACTGTTGCTAAATACTGTCAACTACTTCATAATTTTTGCCGCCTAATTTTTCTTGTGGTCAGCGTGCCTGACTGCTGATATGGAGGTCCTGGGTTCGAACCCCGGTTCGGGCATGGATGTACTTTCTCTCTATCAATCCTGTCTTTGTCCTTTTCTTGTATGAATGGGTTGTGAATGTTTGACTACCCTATAAACGAGTACCTATGGCATGTATGTACTGAGGAAGTCGGACTCCCCACCTAAGTATGGTTCACTTGGAAAATGTGGAGTAGCGCACCCCATATTGCCAGCCTAGCTGGCACACGACAACAACAACTTCATAATTTTAAATCACGATTAACAGAGTTGGTTGACTTTCAAACCTGCATCCTTCTCACCACACCAGTGGAGAAAGTCTTTCTTTACACAGTTTTATGGATCATATTATGGTCCTGGTGTTTGTATGAGTCAGGTAACGATCCCAATATATTCCGAATCAAGGTGCGATACTTTTCCCCACCAGCCTACATCACACACATCCCCTTTTTTCTATATTAATTTCGTGTAATACTTATTCCGCAATTTTAATGATCATTTTGATAATGAAACTGATGCAAAACATTAGACATGTCCTAAATTTAAATTAAATGTGTATTTTGCATATTTAAGCTTTATTTCAATCCTTTCGATAATTTTTTCTTATAAATTCATGTAACATTTCAATACATGCATTTTTACATTTGCTATAGAATTTAAAGTATTTTCAAATATAAACTTTTTTTATACCATACAAGTTTTAGACATCGGTTACCATTATTTCTATTAATTTTACATTAATAGGATATAAAATTCAAGTGATTTTTAAGAGATGATTATCACTAATAAGTGAAATGAAGTATTGTTTCGCTAGTTAAAAACCATATTGTTTTGATGAAGGTATGGAAGTTTTTTATCAGTTTAAATATTTAATTGACATAAAACATAACTATTTAGTTTTTAATTGACAGATTATTTCTGTGGAAAAAGCTAATTATTAAGGATTTATTATATAGATATTGACAATTACGATAGTATATTAGAAACGTTTAATTTCCTACACTTGTTTGAAATTACTTGAAATTTGGTCTTTTATCGTAAAGATTGCAAATTAATTCAATGAAGAAATTTACAAAAATGTTGTTGTTGGATACTTTGTAAACAAATTATGTAGTTATATCTCCAAATAAAACAAATTGATATTTAAATAGAACAACCACGATATTACCTAATAAATTTTAAGTATCTAAGTCACAAAAAATAAATTAAATTTTAACCTGGTGGATGTGTAAATATGTGAATAAAATCTACAGTAAGACCAAAAATTATTATTTAAAATATTAGAGAATAAACTGTAAAATTCATTTTTAAATATTTATGATATAGTTACCATAATCGTTGGACAAAGAAAAAAGAAAAATATTTTCCTTTGTATTTACAGTGTCGAACACATTTTTTTTAAAACATATGTGTATTCCTGGTTACCAGTTTTTTTTATTTAATTGTACATTTAATAAATATGTAGCTTAAGTTGTTCCAGTACAAGGGTTATCCAGACTTAAAACAACATTAATACTATTTAAGTACACTAATACTGGTAAAATATGTGGTAGCTTTAATATGAGTAATAAAAAAAACCAGAATAAAGCTCCAAGAATAAGGTAGAGTTCCCTAAAATGATTTAGACAAAGCTAAATATTAGTTTTTTTAGAGAAAAAAACAAATTTAAGGAATTTCCTTACTGTGAAAAATATTAATCAAGCTCAACATAAAAAAATCATGTTTTTAAAAAGGAATTCCAAAAATGTGGATTGTTTTAAGTTTTTTATAATTCATTTGTCTTACATTTGATTTTAAATCTTCACATTTGAACTACAATGATCATAGAGCAGGGACATTTAAATTTTAAAACTGTCGCATACATTGTTTAAAAAATCTGAAAAAACTTACATTGAAATTATATTAAATGCTTACTGTGACTATCTTCAACTCTACAAGCTTTATGTATTTGGCAATCCCTGACTTCTGGACAAAGCCACATACATTATTTTTTCATAACATATTGTATTTTTCTTATTGTGAGCATGGAATAATCTACAAACCTTACTTTATTATTTTGATGCATTGGACTATCAAAAACAGCATGTACAACATGTATCATCATCAATTATGAATGCAGCAACTACCATCGTTTAGTATTTTAAGTACTGTGATTCTGACACATTTCTCCTTTTCGAGTTAAATTTTGGCGAATCCAACAGAAAATTTCCTTTCAGAAGACAATTTGCGTGATAGACATTAAAATGTATTATAACAGTCCTGGGTCATCAGGTTGCCAGTTAAGCAGTGTCAAATTATTTTCCATACAGCAGGTAACATTATCTGGATTTCAGTGGCAACGGTCTTCCTGCAAGTTTTTCATCCTGAAGAGAATTGCATTCTCTGGAAAATTCTATAAAATATTCGAAATTTATCTTCATTTCTAAAACTTAATTGTAAATACTGAAGACATTTGTTTGTTATTTATTCCCGTTTTGAAATCATTGAAAATCATAGCACGTTGAGGTTTTCGAGTCAACTTTGTTGTTTCTTCTGTTTAAACTTTATTTTGCACCAAATTACTTGTGATTTTCCAATAAAAAAGCAAATACTAGGATAAATTGATTCTTATTTAAAATCTAAGCTGTGAAACGTCTGAAAGAAAAAAAAATGCTCATTTGATGCTGCATACGGAAAAATGGAACAATGCAGCTAAAAGTCAGCAGGCACCTTGAAGAAAGATATCAGTACGGGTTATATCCACCGTGGAGTGTGATCCAACATTCCACACGTCTATCATACTTTGCACAACATTATCCAGCAGCTGTTGAGGCAATTTATCCCATTCCTCTGGGAGTGCACGGATGATGGTGTTCTTGTTTGTTGGAGGATAGTTTCGACCAGCAACTTGCCACCCCAAAGCATCCCGCACATTTTCAATGGGGTTTAGATCTGGAGAACATGATGGCCATACGAGGCCTTGAATACCCTCGCTGTCTAGACAATCCTGAACAGCGAGTGTTCAATGACATGTTGCGTTGTCGTCCATAAAAACAAATTTATCACCGACAACACCACGGAAAACACGAACATGAAGAAGTAGAACTTTATTAATGTATCGTAGGCCCGTCATAGTCCCATTCGCAACCATATGTAGGGGCGTGTAGCCATTGATCATGATGCCGGTCCACATCATGACACTGCATGTCGAATATCGGTCCCTTTTCTGGATATTTTCTGGACGATAAGCAGTACCACTCTCACGCCAGATCAGTTGGCGTCTACAATCCGATGACAGACTGAAGTGATGTCGGGAAGACATGCCAAAAATTTCAAGTTCGTCTATTAAATCTTTCCTATAAAACTTAGACTTGAAACAACAATTGTTCACACGCGTCAAAACCTTTAAAGCTCTTATGAACGCTATCACGTGATGAACAGACATGAAAAAAAATTTGCATACGCATACTTCTTCTTACTATATCCCACACTTATTTTAATTTTCCACATTTTTCTTCCTTTCATTTTGTGGTTGCTAAGGATGATAGTGTTATCCGTCCTTAGCAATAGTCCAGCAGTGTATAATGCGAACATGTGATCGTTGGATGCAGGAGAATACGACGGACATACGTGTTTGATCACATCTATCTCAGTGCACTACTTCACGTGATGAAAGGCAAATTGTGCACATGACAGTGACGGATCGCTCAGCCCCATCACGAATTACGGCACAGCACATTCAGTCTGTAACGCATCATCCAGTGTCTGCGCTTACCATTCGACGTCGTTTACAGCTGAGTGGTCTGTCCTCAAAGTGTGCTAAAGTGTCCTTAGCAATTGTCCAGCAGTGTATTTTAATTCATTCTTTCAATTATTAGAAAAATTTAAAGTTCCAATAGAATATAAAATTTCTGAATCAGAGCACGTGTTTTAGCTGAAAGAAAAACGTATTCTTTCCTGTCTGGATAATCAACATTTTTAGGTAGTGTAAAATGTTATTATGTAATCATTTCATTCTTTTATATTAGCTTTCCTAACTAATTTGAGTTTGATGTAGGATAAGGTACCCCTTGTTTTGGCGATAAAATCTAATATCGTATGGTTTTCCTTGTATTTTCATCCCTTTAACTAAGTAGTTTTACAGTTGCCATCAATGCACTTTTTGGAACTTATCTTGGCGTCAAAAAGATCGCCAAGAAATTAAGTGTACCCTTAAGTAAACTTTTAACATTAATTATTGGGCATATTTGTATGAGTGCATTAGTTTGAAATTATTAATTAATTAATAGAAGTATTTCAAGGTAAGCAATTTAAAAATTTTAAGTATTTTAAAATTTCCTATATTTAGCTTGAAAATTATTTTATGTTATGAAAAAAATCCTATAATTCAAAATTGTTAACTTATTTTTTATTTAATGATATAGTTTAAACTCTTTTCTCATAAACCATTAGAGTCTGATAAGTGAAATATAGTTTGCAAACCTTAGAACAAACGTTAACCATTAATATTAAATTATACCCTTTAAATTTTGGCTCTTTCTGACTCCAGTTAGAATAAATTTGAAGATATGGAAAATATGTATTGAATGAACATTCTTAAAATTTGTGTATAATTGTTTAATAATCATGTAGCATATATAGTTAAACAAATAAAATTTGTAGAGAATTACTGTGAATATTTTTCGAAATGTTCAAAATATCAGATTAGGATTTTTTTTTTTTTTTTTTTTTTTTTTTGTAATTGCATTTTATGCCAGAAACATAAATTATGAAAATTATTCAATGTATTACGAATGAGCCTTAAAATACAGTTTAGTAAAAATGCGTAATTTTCGCTAAATATTAATATTTTTTTACGATTGCTGATTAATTTTTCTATAGATAAACTTTCTAAAAATTGTTTCAAATATTAAAATTTCTGCTAATTATAATAAAAAAAGATATGAATGTTTTTTGAATTTTTAAAAAAAGGATTTAAATCCTGATATGAGAATTTATAAAAATTCACTGGAGTTTACATAACTCTCCATTATATTGTGGTTTCCTAATACTTCGTGCAACTATATTTCTTCCAGCGATTTTTGCATGGAAAACAGGAGCATTATTCTTAGAGGTGTCAGTCCCGCCAAAATGATCTAATCCCCTTTGCCCATCGCGCAGTGATAAGAACCTCATCTGCATATTCATAAGGGACCTTTTGAATGCATCTGCGGTAGAATTTTGGGGGACACTAATCAAATTTTCTTCTTTGTCAACTCTTTGTCGTGACAAGAAAACAGCAGAGGTTTTAAAATGCCTTAGAAGTAAATAGAAAAAAAATCAAGGCGTAAATAATCGAATAAAAAGGGTAAACATTTAAAGCATTTGCATATCTAGATCTGAGAAAAATTCTACAGAATAATGATTAAAAAAAAATGCTATATTTGAAAGTGATAATGATTCATTATAAATGAATAATTGAATGAAACTACATCACCTTTATTGCTAAAACAAATTATCATTAAAAATCATTTAAAATCGCTGATTAAGTTTTACTATTAAAAAGACGCAATAAGATCTATTAAAGCTAATTTGACTGATAATTAGAATGAAATATCTATTACTAAAGAAATATTGAGTAAAACATATGTGATTCATTTAATATTAGTTCAGTAAACTAAATCTTCTAAAAATATACATTCATTCTTACAAGACACTCTGATTAAAAATTGTAAAAATATAAACATAACATTAGTTATATTTAATTAATTAAAATTATTATCGAGCAAACTTCCTTAAAGTGCAACAAATTTTTGTATCCGGAATCAGTATAATTGTATTTTCCAATTCGAAAACTAGTGATTGTTATTCTAGGGAGAAATATACATTTATCCTTAAAAATTGTTAAGCTTTGCACCAGAATACAGATATCAATACCATAGTAGAAACATTGTTATATTCTGTACTTCCTTCATATTTATTGCAGTTTTTTGCAACAGTGCATAACATAGCTTTTTCCCTTGCCACGTAGTTTATTGCCATATTTATCAAATTTACATATGAAGACTTCGTAAACTATAAAAATATAAACAATAAAATGTTGTTTTATACTAATACAAAATGAAAGAGAACAGACTTTATTTCTTAAACAACATAAACAAAATTCAATAAAATATTAACTTATAACAAGATTATAAAATAATATATGAAAATATTACAGTGAAATAAGGGAATGAAATATACATTGTGTGTGTTTTCACTATATAGAGTTATACACAAAAATATTGATTATAATTTTTGAATATTAACCAGTAATAAAAAGCATTAATCTATTAACAGAATATTTTTGAAATGTGATTATGGAAAATAAAAGTTCGGTGGCTTATCGGCAGCGTTTCACGTTCCCAAGTCACAGGTCTGAGGTTCGATCCTCGGGCTGTGCAAGGTTGACTTAGCTTTTCATCCCTTCAAAGGGTCGATAAACTGAGTACCAAGCATGCTTGGGTGCTAAATACTGCGGATTTTGCGTTAAACTGACTACCTAATCGAGACATATGCTTCGCACCCCAGGGGTTCTCGGTCAGAAAACAGAGATGGGCACTGTATGCCTTGGTCCACATGGGCTGTCGTACCACAGAGTTTAGTTTTGTAGATTATGAAAAATAAATATTTTAGTCTGTGGAGCAGTTTCTATACTTGAAATATATTTTTATACTCAGACTGTCTGGTTGAAAATATTATTTTCACAATCGTGCCAATTAGTGTTATTCTTTCCTCACAAATTGCTTCTCCGTCAACCAATTTAGTCTCCTCTGACGGTTTTGAATAATATTGTTTTATTTTCTCAATTATTTTTATTAATAATTAATTTATTTACCGTTTATTTTAGATATTGCTGGCTATGACTGTGTGAGTCCTCTCTCCCTCTTTCTGAGTTTTCAAAACTTTTTATTTTCGTGAAAACACTTTTGAGGTAATGATAGTGCCTCTACTTAGTAACCCTTATACAAATAAACATTGCACTGCCGAAATGTGAAACAAATCTATAGTAATCGGAAATTAATTTTCAACAAAAATATTTACTAAGAATATTGTAATTTATTAATTATTTTCTTAAGAGAGAATTCTTTTCCAATGTTAGCATCAGCTACACGTGTTCCACGAATTATGAAATTAAAAATTATGAAAAACAAACGCGAATTAGCGTTTGTTTTTCATAATTTTTATGGAATTCTATAAAATTATTTAACATTATAAGCTTCTTTCCTTAGTTTTTGTACTAAAAATATTTTTTCATTAACTGTGACTTTTCTTATCTTGAATTTTTAATGTATTACGTAACTTTTCAGATAGTGATTTGCTTTAATTTTAAAAAGAACACTACGTAATATTTAATGTTGGTTCATTCGTTGTTAATATATCCAATATAATGTCACCACAAAGCAGACTTACTAGAAATAGATATTTGATACTGTTTAAGATATTAAATAAAATTCTCACTCGGTAAAAAAATTTTCAAAATTTAGTTTTTTAATATGAAAATTTTTCCAATCGCTTAAAAAGCTGTTTAGTACATAAATGATGTAAAAATGCATGCATGAATATAGCATTTTTTAAAAGAGAAAAGTATATCAATAGCGTTTTGAATTTTATTAATAATCGGAAACAACCCGAGATAAATTAATATTTTGTTCTTATTACTATCTAAATAAGATGCCTTCATTTCAATAAAAAAATTAATTTTCTTCGTTATTACTATCTTCAAAATGGAACTAAAGTTTTCTATAAGTAGAATATTTTACTTCGTTTTCTCTTGATTTCTATTGATGTAGCAACCAGACCATCCTAAGCTTCTTCAAATCAGTAAACTATAACAACTGATTTCAATCAATGAATTTTTATATTTCATATTGTATAATATTAATTGTTTACAATAAAGTTTTGTTAATCTATTTAGTTAAAAATTTGTTTTTCTATTTATATCAAATATTTTATAAAAAAAAATATGCAAAATTAAATGCTATTTTCTAATAAAATATTTTAGTCAAAAATAAAATGCAGTCAAATTAATTTGAGATCATGAATAAATACAATTACTTATTTACTAGTTTTTGATGGTGGTTAGTCCAAAAAAATAATAAAATAAAGAAAGTTATTTACTGTTTATAGTAGAATATTCCACTGACAAAGCCAACATCTTCTACAACTCATGTTTCAAATAACAGAAAAGGCACAGTTGTTAAAAAAAAACTTTTATTTATGATGTATCGATGTAGTTAAATTATAAAATTACTTGAACTAAGGATATTTTGTATACTGAAAAGCATAAATGATAATTAAAATTATTATTGCCAATATGGGACCACGATAAGGACCAACCACTAGCTCATGAAATCATGAGTGTTTTTAAATGAGAAGTTCGTGAAAATAAACGTTTAGAAACTTACATAGAAAAAACATCCAAAAAACCTTGGATATGTTTTAAATGCTGAACTTTCAAGTAATAAACATTTAGAATACATTATTTGGAAGGAAAGAAAACGCTTAAATGTCCTTAACTACATATCTGGTAGATACTGAGGTGTTAATGCGACTACTCTTATAGAGCTTCTTATCTGACACTCATCAAATTTATACTTGAATATGATTTCTCAATTTTCTGCAGTCTCAGAATATAGTTTGAAAAAATTGGAACAGTTTCAAATGAACGCTGCTCATGTTATCACTAATCACTGGTCTAAGGCGCAGTTTCTCTCAGAAATTGATCTTTTAAATGCTGACTGACAACCATTCCATGCTATAAGACAAGCTAGCCTTTTCAAATATTACAAAAAACTTTCCAGTTACAGTTAGTATCATCAAAATATACATCAAAATACGTCACAAAAGTCAAAATACTTAAATAATTGGGCACCCGGTCAAATAGATTAAGAAAATTAGCTTGATTGGTTCCATTGCGTTTCGGCATTTTCCTTCTACAAATGTTGAACTTTATTCTTTCCACTCTTGTTTCAGTCCGAAGGAAGATTTCTTCAGGTTTTCCTTTAACTACATCCTTTCCACTCCTGTCAATGAAAGAAATCTTGCCAGACCAACTCACACAATTAGCCTTCTTCTTCTTCTTCGAGTTGTGTTTGTATGTCATTGAGCACCTCTGCTTTTATCAGCATTTTGTACTGTTAACTCCAAACCCAATGTTTCTTAGTTCCATTTGCTCGGATCACCCACTTTATTAATAAAGTCTGATAACCCTTTAATGGAATCTAGGTGTAACTCCCTAGTATGGATGATGCCTAAAGAGGTTAATCTAGGGAGGGCAAGAGCCTCGCATTCATAAATGATATGCTTGGCCGTTTCCTCTTGCATATGACATTTCCTTCAGATAGGATCTTGCTGAAACAGTCCCATTTTATGGAGATGTTTTCTGAAATAGTAGTGCCCAGTTATGAAGCCTACGATTAAACGTATCTTCTGCCTAGAGCATCTAAGAATTTCATAGGAAATCCTCGCTGATGACCTACAGATCATACCTTTAGCGTGGGTTTGACCAGGAGATTTGAGCCAAGCTTCATACATCTTCCGTTTTTCCCATCTGCGAACATTGGTTTTTGCGGTCTTCAAATTGATCCCACAAAAAGGTTCTGGACCAATGGGAACAAAAGACGATCCTTGTTTAGCAAGCTCATCAGCCTTTTCATTGCCTTCGATACCTTTATGCCCTGGCACCCATACAAGGATCACCCTGTTTCTAGTTGCCAGTTCTGTAAGAAGGTTTCTACACTCCAGAATCATTTTAGATTTGATTTCGAAGGAATTAAGCGCTTTTAAAGCGGCTTGACTGTCACTGAAAATGAGAATCCGCTTATCGTAGTAGCCCTTCTTCATATTCAGTTGCAGACAGTGGATAATGGCCAAAACTTCTGCCTGGAAGACCGAAGCGTATCGCCCAAGGCTTACAGACAAGCTGATTCTTGGTGACACGCCACAAACTCCCAGACCTGAGAGGCTGTTCTTCAGTGATCCATCTGTGTACCAGATTAGATCTCCTGTTTTAGTTCCAAACATGTTGTTATCCCATTCCTCTCTAGTTGGAAAAACTACATCAAATGTCTTGTCAAACATGTATGTTTTTTCCATGATGTCAGATGGCATCAGAAAAGTAGGGTCTTGAAATTTCCTGGTGATGCCCTTGTGCCCTTTGGCAACAGGCTGGTCATACCAGTGGTTTTGCAGCTTCATTCTATATGCATTCAATCTTGCAACGCTGCATATGAAGATGTCCAAGGGAGTCAGATCCAACACAACCTCCAATGCTCTGGTTGGCGTGGTGGAGATTGCTCCTGTGATGCAGAGACAGGCTAGTCTTTGTAGACTCCTCAATCTGTCAATCACAGTCTTCTGTTCCACCTTATGCCACCAGATCACACAGGCATATGTGAAAATGGGCCTGACAAAAGCTGTGTACATCCATAACATCAGTTTTGGATGTAAACCCCAGTTCTTACCAAGCATTCGCCTGCAAATCACAATGCTTTTCTTTGCTCGGTTGATCCTATCATCAATGTGCTTATTCCAGGTGAGTTTCTGGTCTAAATAGATGCCCAGATACTTCACCTCTGAAGCCACATTGATTTCAACATCAAAAAGTCTTGGTATGAAAAAACCTTTCCGTTTCTTTTTGCGTGTAAAAGGTACAAGGTAGGTTTTCTGAGGATTAACCATCAGGTCCCTATCCATGCACCATTGACCTACATAACTTAGAGCATCCTGCATGAGATGACAAGTTATGTCAAAATCTTTACCAAGGATAAGGATGACAATGTCATCAGCATATCCCTGCGTATAATAACCCTTATCATTTAGATGTTTTATAAGGCTATTTACAACTAGGTTCCAAAGTAATGGTGACAGAACACCTCCTTGAGGACAACCTCTAGTAGTCTTTTTTTCAAATGATTCACCGAAGATGTTCATTTGTATATATCTATCCGAAATTAAGGCCTCAATCCAAGTACACAGGGTTTGATTAATCCCTGCCCCTCTAAGTGCATTGAGGATGGATGGATGGGAAGTATTATCAAAAGCACCCTGGATGTCGAGGAAAGTTGCCAAGGCAATATCCTTTTGATCCAGAGTGGCTTCAATCTTGAAACTAGCTGATGTAGAGCAGTCTCTGTAGATTTGCCGGGTTGATAGGCAAATTGAAGAGCATGCAAGGGACTATTTCTACCCAAGTAATCTCTAATATGCCAATCAATGATTTTCTCCATAATTTTAAGAAAGAATGAAGAAAGACTGATTGGTCTGTATGACTTGGCCTGGTCATAAGTGTCCTTGCCAGGTTTTGGAATGAAGACTATCCTAGTCTTTTGCCATGTCTTTGGTATATATCCCAGGGCCAAACTAGTTCTATACATTCTAGTTAGCATTGGTATGACAACCTTTTCTGCCTTCTGGATCATGATGGGCATAACTCCATCAGGCCCAGGGCATTTTAGAGGTTTAAAGGCGAAAATTGCCCATTTAACAATGTTGTAGTTTATGATATTTTTAGCGATGGTCCATTGATTGCTATTGACTCTTTGCAAAGAGCCAATGCAATGTTCCCCTTCGTTGCTATAAATATCTCTAGCTCCCGGGAAGTGAGTCCTGGTCATAATTTCCATAACCCCTTTTCCGGAAGCAGCAAAATTACCCTCCTCGTCTTTTAGGGTACCAACCAAAATAGGTTCATCCCTTTTAAGGAGTTTCTGGAGTCTAGCTCCTTCAGAAATAGAATCTATCTCGTCACAGAACTTTCTCCAGGAGTTAATCTTGCTTTTTCTAACAAGTTTGTTATAAATAGTGAGGGCCCTTTTATAGACAATTAGCCTTAGATCATAAATAAAGTCCCTAAAAGTAGCATAAAGATTTTTACTAACGGCAGAAAAATGAATGATATTGCGAGTATCAAGATCTCCACTGAAACTCCAAAAAAACCTATGCTAAAGTAACCTGAACTTCTGCTCCGTTTTCAGAAATGAACTATTTGCTCTCTGTAACTGGATCCATATCTCCGTAAAACAAGTAACTCAATCTTACTCAAGTTAAGGCTCATATCATTTCAACATGACATTTACTTCCAGTAGATTCCATTCCACATTAAACTTTACGGTAACAAATTGGCAAAGGAAATTTGAGGAAATTTGTAATTGTCCACTTCTTTCTTCAAAGCCTACTCACCTAGAATATTTGCAAAAAAAAAAAAAAAAAAATCCCAAATTGAGAAGGATTAATTGCTCACTTACTCACTTCTGGTTCTGGAGTAGTAAAACTGTCTTACTTATAACATTCTCATGTGACATAAAAACTTGGACCAGCCTATTATGAATTGTCAAAGAACAGCTAAATCGTCTTACATTTTCTAAAGCCCGCCACACACGATAGGATTTTTCCTATGGATTTGTTGGACGTGAACAAGTTGTACCGTGTGTGGGGAAGTTGGACAGGTTCAAGAAAATTCAAACAAGGTCTGATTTTTCTTCCAACACAGGAAGTAAGCAATTGCTTCCTGTTGTCGCGTGTCTGTCTCGCAGGGTTGCAAATTATTTCTTGGCGATACTTGGGAAACTGATATTTGAAATTTCTCATTTACTGAAATTTAGATTCACGTTTTACAAAACGTCATGAACATTAGACACCTTTTTTAAAAATGTCCATGAAGCAAATATTGCAGGAATTTATTGAAGTCTATAAAGATGAGCCTTGTTTGTGGCAAATAATGAGTGTCGATTACACAAATAAAATAAAAAGAAAGTTAGCTTATGAAAAATTATTGGAAATATACAAAAAGATAAATGATAAGGCCTCAATTAACGAAGTAAAGGAAAAAATTAATGCCCACTGTAGAACCTATAAAAGAGAAAAATCAATGAATCGAAACAAAGTGGTGTAAGCACGGAGGATGCATATGTGTGCCGACTTTCTGGTACTTTAAATATATATCATTTCTGGGCGAAACTGCAATTCCACGAATTTGGACACAAGTTTTGTTGAGAATGGTGATGAAATAAGTAAAATAATTTATTTTGTAAAATTATTCTCTATCTGAATGAATATATATATATAATTACACATTTAACGTAAAATTTAACTATGAATTATTATAATAAGATTTATTAGAAAACAATATATTTTTATTTCAGAATGCTTACAAATCTTCAAAATAAACATTTTAAAATTTTAATTTTCTATATTTTTAAATATGAATTAAGTTTAAACAATAATATAAAGGTATTATTTGAGATTATTCTGTTGTTTTCTTTAAATCTTCTTTATACAATTAAACAATAATAAATAACAAATTAATAATTGATTTTATATCTACTAATAAATAATAATAATTAATACTCGATATATAAACTTTTTGATGTACTAATGGGGCTCTTTAATTAATACCACTTGTTAGAAAGCGCCAAGTTGCCCTTAATGGTTCATGAGAGCGCATGGATGTATCTTTTCCTACAATGAAAGGTGTTACCTAATCCAACAATGCTGCATACAATTTTTCATTCATCCTCATGTAAGTAAAGAAATCTTTATCTTCCGACTGTATTTCTGTAATCAAATTTAGTTGTGAAAGAGTTTCAAGCTGGAGCAACCAATTTTTTGCCCATTTCTTTTTTTATTGTTTGTTTTCTTTTCACCATCATCACAGTCCAAAGCAACAGCCAATAATAACTCTGTGCCTAATTTACTCATGTTACTTAACTTCCTATGATAACATTCAATGGTAGATGTTACAAGCAGACAAATGAATACAACAATAAAAACTAAAAAGACACATAAATACGTCAAGTCATAAAAGTGACTGAACAACTCTTTTAAATGATTGAAATTTTTGGCGATTTTCGATTTCCATTTACGATGCACACATTTTAAGCCAAAAGCAATAAATGTTGAAAAATGGCACCCTTAAAAATAACTTCCCACTCCAGATGTGCCTCCCCTACTGTGGTCAGCAGAGTTTGAGAGGACTGTGTGCTTAATTACTTCCTACCCCTTCCAACAAATCGTAAGGAAAAATCCTATCGTGTGTGGTGGGCTTAAGGGTATAA